>CAOKZL010002696.1:0-171992 GCA_948472985.1 Iguana delicatissima | reverse complement strand
ACATGAATTTGCTGCCTACCACCTCCTTTTCCAAAAAATTAACTCCTTTGCCATGCCAGTGGGCTGCTTGATATCTTCCTATCCACTTTGATAAGTCTGCTTTTTCGCCCAGGATGCTTTGTGGTCAACAAGAAAGCTATCAAGTTCTGACCCCTGTGCAAAGGAGGGTGCATTTCAGTGATGGACAAACAGATTCCACTCATGCTTCCAAAGTCAAAAGACAACCTACACAGGATGCATCCAAGTCAGAGACATCAACATTTTACTCTCTTCCATATAATGGCTGAAATTCTGTTGGTGTCTTCATTCCCTCCAACTGTCCCTCCTTATTTCTTTGATTCATACTCCACCTTTCTTCCGGAATGGGATCCAAGGGACACTCCCAGTTAATTCTCTGCTGTCCCACTTTTTCAGCTGCTTTCAAAATCTCCTCATTTTAATCTCCTCCTTCCACTCTACACCTTTGTCCTCGTCTTCAGTTACTGCAAAGTGAGTTCAGGGTGCAAAAATAGTTTGAGGAGGAGTGGAAGGGAAGAAAACAGAGTCAGAATCTTATCCTTCTCTGTGGACTCAGGCAAAAGCAAATGGCTGCAGTTTGGTTTAGGCTGGTATGTCCATTAATACTGCCATCATGATCCTGCTCTGATGTTGGGTAGCCTCACATATCCCAATTTTAATTTTTCATCTGATAGAGGATATGTATTGAAAGGGTTAAGTTGAAGAAGCTAATGCTAAGGTAGAAAAATATAGAAAAATAAGGTGAGCAGATGCGCCCTTTATCTTATCAAGAGGCTTAGGTATGTGCTTAGCAGTGCCGGGAACCTAGGGAGTTTTGATGTTGGAGAAATACTCCCTTGGTACCAAAATACATCATTTTTGAAAGATGTAACCCAGGTCTGCCTGACCTGTAAACACTTCATATATGGTCATATGTAATCATTTCCTGTAACCTGTTTACAAGAGGGTAAAAAAAGAGAGCTAATACCTGGATCGGGGCTCTCAGGCTTTGGAAATCATTCCACTGAGATCCCTGCAGTAAAATAAACTTTTATTTTTGCTTTCTAATCTGGTGGTCTCAATTCTTGGCGAGCTACTTCAATTTGGGGGCTCGTCCGGGATATTGAGGGGCGTTTTGCCCACTTTGGCGGACGCCAGGGCGTCGGGGCCATCGCCTCTTTCCGACGCGACCCAGGGCGCCCCTGACTTACTTTTGTCAGAAGGATTGACTCGGAGTGAGGCGGCGGCTCTGGCGGTGGTGTTCCAGCCCAGGGACCCGAAGACGGAGCAGAAAGCAGAACCCTCCCACGACTGTTGGTGAGTGCCCTCCCTGCAACTTCAGGGAGAAGAGGGGCCTGATCAACCCCTTAAGTCTTGCCTTAGTACCCCACTGTTGTGGGTGAAACCGCGAGGCTTTTTGGAGGTGGAAAAAGAGGTGGGAGGTAGTTTGTTGGCGTGAATGTGGTGTGAAAGGAGGGGCGCAAGGTGTCGCAGTTCCCATTGCATACCGTTGAGAGTCCGGGTGCGTGGGTCGGCACAGAGAGAGTGGTGTCTATCCCCCTTCGTGTTGGCGCGTGAGACCCCTTACTCACGCGCCAAATCCCTTTCTCCTAGTGTGTCTTGTCCACGTTGGGAGGAAATGGGTGGGGGGCAAAGCCGGCAAACCCCTTTAGGTTGTATGTTAAAGAATTTCAAGAAAGGATTCAGTGGGGACTATGGGGACCCCCCGATGATGCCAGGGCGTTTACGGAATTTATGTGAAGTGGAGTGGCCTTCTTTCAAGGTGGGGTGGCCTCCGGAAGGGAGCTTAGAACCCGCTCGAATCAAGGCAGTGTATTCAGTAGTGGTGGGTGAGCCTGGCCATCCTGATCAGTATCCATACATAGATTCATGGGACACAGTGGTTACAGAGAACCCCTCTTGGTTGCAGAAGTGTCAGGAACAAATTTGTAAGGCTATGGTGCTGAGGCAGGACAGGGCCAGACGAAAGCTTGGAAAAGCCCAGATTTTGCCTGATTCAGCTCCAGAAGAGCCCACTGCCCCCCTCCACCGTATGTGGTGATGCAGCCAGCCCCGCCACCACTGGCTTTGGAAGTACCACCGCCTGCTCCACTGCCACCAGTACCTCAGACAGCCTCACAACAAGAGGGAGTGGCTGGGGGACTGGAGCATTTGGCCCCAGTTACCCATGAAGAGGAAATGACAGAGGAGTTGCCAGGTTCCAGTTTGGCTGTCCAGAATAAGATGACACTCAGACCCAAACCCGAACAGACTGGACCAAAAGAAAAATCCAAGAGTAAGCAGGTCAAGAGTAAACAGACAAAACCCCAGAAGGAAGTGAGAAGAAGTGGATGATTCGGATGGGGAAAGTGGAGATGTGATTGCACCATTGCGACAAATCAGTCAATTGGTGCCAGATCCCACCCAAGAGGGTGGTTATCGGCGAGTCCCGAGTTACCAATATACTCCCTTCACCACGTCTGACCTCCTTAATTGGAAGACCCATTATGCTACTTACACAGATAAGCCACAAGAAGTAATTGAACTTTGTTCCAGTATTATGGCCTCACATATCCCCAATTGGCAAGATTGTCAGCAGTTGCTCCTGACTTTGTTCACTACTGAAGAGCGGAGGAGAATAATTCAGCATGCAGAACGGATAGCTAGAGACAGGGCACCTCCTGGAGAGGCGAACCCTGAGCAGTGGATGAGAGGTAGGGTCCCCTTGGCGGACCCAGGATGGGACCCGAACCTCCCAGCACAGTTGACTATGCTCACTGATTATCAAGCTCTACTAGTGGAAGCTATGAGAGAAGGAATGAAGAGGCCTGTTAATATGTCCAAAGTATCAGAGATACTTCAGGGACCCACTGAACCCCCAGGAACATATTTGGAAAGATTACTTGATGCTTATAGGCAGTATACTCCTGTGAACCCAGAAGACCCAGGCAACCAACAGATGGTGAATTTGGCCTTCGTGACCCAAAGTTATCCAGATATAAGGAAGAAACTCCAGAAACAAGCGGGATTTGCAGGTATGAATTTGAGCCAATTGTTGGAAATTGCCCAGAGAGTATATGTGAATAGAGACCAAGAGGAGAAACGGGAGAAGGACAGGCGGATGCATAAGAAAGCGGAATTATTGGCTGCAGCTTTGGCGACAAAGGAAGGGGGGCGGAAAATTGGAAAAGGAAGTGGACCTCCATTGAGACGCAATGAGTGTGCCCTCTGCCGACAGGTTGGGCATTGGAAGAATGAATGTCTCAGACAGAGAGGGATGGCGAACAGGGGAAGAGGAATGGATCGAGGAAGAGGAAGGGGAGCAAATCGAGGAAGAGGAAGAGGAAGAGTAGTGGATGGAAGATATGAGCAGGGGATGGACGAAGGGTTCGAGGACTTCATTGGACTAGCTGAAATGGAACATTACGATTAGGACAGACCGGGCCCCCTTGCTCTCGGCCCCGGGGAGCCTATGGTCACAGCACAAATAGGGGACCGAGCCATCCCCATGATGGTAGATACGGGAGCCACCCGTTCAGTATTAAATTCTGCAATAGCCCCAAAAACTGAGAAAGTCATAAGAATTGTGGGGGCCACGGGGAAATTGGAAAAACACCCTCTCTTAGAAAAAAGGATTGTGGATCTAGGAAGACATCAAGTCACTCACCAGTTTTTGTATTTGCCAAGTTGCCCTGTGCCCTTATTGGGTCGAGATTTGTTGGCTAAATTGGAAGCTCAAATTTCTATTGAAGAAGATGGGACGATGGAAATAAATTTTAGAGGACCAAAGAATATCTCAGTGACTTATCCAATGGAGGAGGAGTGGCGAAGGTACCAGATCATGGTTTGTCAAGAGCAACCCACTATATTTGGACCCCCAGGCGTGTGGGCTGAAGACAACCCACCCGGGTTAGCCCGGTTCGTGGCCCCCATAGTGGTAGAATTAAAACCAAATGCTATGCCCACTCGTGTAAGGCAATATGATCTACCCAGAGAAGCCCTGGAAGGGATCCAGAAGCATTTAGAACAGCTGAAGAAGTACAATATAATTCGGGAATGCCGCTCTCCCTGGAATACTCCATTACTCCCAGTATTGAAACCTGGGACGAAGGAATATCGTCCAGTACAAGATTTAAGGATGGTAAACAAAGCTACAGTAACCCTACACCCGGTGGTACCAAACCCATATGTCCTGATGGGACTAGTCCCATCTGCAGCTACTCACTTCACTGTTTTGGATCTCAAGGATGCCTTCTTCTGTATCCGAGTGGCCCCCCAAAGCCAGGAAATATTTGCCTTCCAGGTGGAAGACAGCATTACAGGCCAGAAGACCCAGTTCACGTGGTGCCGCTTGCCTCAGGGGTGGAAGAACTCGCCAACGATTTTTGGGACATCATTGAGTCAAGACTTGAGAAAATTCCGATCTGAACCCGAGAGACGAGTTTTGCTGCAATATGTGGATGATCTACTGTTGGCCGCCACCAGTGAGGAGGAGTGTAAGGAAGCCACAATGGAGTTGCTCCAGCTTCTGTGGGAAGCAGGCTACAAAGTATCTAAGAAGAAGGCCCAGTTGTGCCAGACAGAGGTGCGATATCTGGGATTCCAAGTGACTCAAGGGAAACGAGCGCTAGGCCGAGAAAGGAAGGAGGCTGTGTGTGCTCTGCCTGAGCCCCGGAATCGGAAGATGGTGCGAGAATTCTTGGGTGCAGCTGGGTTTTGCAGAATCTGGATTCCTAACTTTGCAGTAATGAGCAAACCATTATATGAAGCTACCAAAGGTCCGGAGAAGTCTGAATTTGTGTGGGGAAAAGAACAAAAGAACGCCTGGGAACAGATAAAGAAGGCGCTGATGGAAGCTCCGGCGCTAGGTCTGCCAGATGTAACAAAGAAGTTCACCTTATTTGTTGATGAGAAGAATGGAATAGCCGTGGGAGTACTGACACAGATGTTGGGATCCTGGCATCGCCCAGTGGCATATCTCTCTAAGCAATTAGATCCAGTCGCTAGAGGATGGCCTGGGTGTCTCAGAGCTATAGCAGCAACAGCCTTGTTGGTAAAAGAAGCAGATAAGTTAACCTTAGGCCAGAATTTGATGGTAAAGGTTCCACATTCTGTACTGGCCCTCATGGAGTACAAAGGTAGCTATTGGTTCACGAATAGCCGAATGTCCAAGTATCAGGGAATGTTGTATGAAAACCCTAGAGTGAAGTTGGAGTTGTGCACCACCCTGAACCCTGCAACACTGCTCCCCAGCGGAATCTGGAAATATACATCACGACTGCCTTCAAACCATGGATGAAGTATACTCAAGTAGACCAGACTTGCGGGATACCCCATGGCCCCATCCTGATGTCACTTACTATACAGATGGAAGTAGCTTTGTGCGAGAGGGGAAGCGAAAGGCCGGCTATACAGTGGTCACGGCAGATAAAATAATAGAAGCCAAAGCGCTACCTGTTGGTACCTCGGCCCAGAAGGCGGAACTTATCGCTTTGATCAGGGCTTTAGAGCTGGCCGAAGGACTTACTGTAAACATATACACAGATTCAAAGTATGCCTTCACTACCCTGCATGCGCATGGAGCACTGTACAAAGAAAAAGGATTGATCAATTCTTCAGGACAAGAGATCAAATATGGAAAAGAAATAGAGCACCTATTAGAAGCGGTGTGGGCCCCTAGTAAAGTTGCTGTGATGCACTGTAAAGGACATCAGAGAGGCAAGATCCAGTGGTCCGGGGAAACCGGAAGGCAGATGCTGCTGCAAAGGAGGCTGCTGAGAGTGAACTAGTGAGTGGGAAGGAGAACCTGCCCAGAGAATTGGTAGTACCACTTTTCCAAGTCTCCTTGAGTAACCAGACCCCTAGATACACCCAGCAGGAGAATGAGAGGGCTGAAAAGGACCTGAAAGCTATAAGTGACAAAGATGGTTGGTGGGTCCTACCAGATGGAAGACGGTACATACCCCAATCTATGGGATGGCCAATCGTTCAGAAGGCACATGAAGCCACGCATCTGGGAAAGACAGCGTTGGCCCAGTTGTTAGCAAAGGATGTGTTTATAGATGGAATGAGACAGTACACCATGCTGGCGTCATCACGGTGTCAACTCTGCGCTCGGAACAACCCGCGTCAAGGACCCAGATTGGAAGAGGGAACCCAACATCAAGGATCTACTCCCTTCGAATCCCTAGTGGTGGACTTCACCGAGATGCCACGGATGGGACAATACCGATATATGTTGGTAATGGTGTGCACTCACACTGGGTGGGTTGAAGCATATCCTACTAGAACCGAGAAGGCGAAGGAAGTAGTACGAGCTCTCTCCGAGACATCGTACCTAGATACGGGTTACCCCTTCACATCGGATCTGATAATGGCCCGGCCTTCGTGCACGGAGTAGTTAAGAGTTTGGCAGAAGTCTTAGGAATTACTTGGAAATTACATTGTGCGTATAGGCCCCAAAGTTCTGGGAAGGTGGAAAGGATGAACAGAACATTGAAGACTCAGCTTGCAAAATTGTGTCAAGAAACTAAGCTCAAATGGTTGGATGTACTCCCAATAGCTCTTTTGAGAATAAGATGCACCCCTCATCGGACGACTGGGCTGACTCCATTTGAGCTGCTGTATGGAAGACCCCCGGCCATCCTGAAGGGATTGAGAGGGGACATTCGAGAGCTGGGGAACTTAACCCTCCAAGAAGAAGTGCAGGCATTAGGGAAAGCTCTAGAGAAGGTAAACGCCCATGCTTTGGAGGTTAGACGAGTTCCTTTCCTCAAAAAGGCCCATTCCTTCCAGCCTGGGGATGAGGTGTGGGTTAAAGATTGGAGG
Source organism: Iguana delicatissima (assembly GCA_948472985.1). Taxonomy (NCBI): domain Eukaryota; kingdom Metazoa; phylum Chordata; class Lepidosauria; order Squamata; family Iguanidae; genus Iguana; species Iguana delicatissima. The sequence goes on along the minus strand of CAOKZL010002696.1, from coordinate 165,167 downwards.
GGGGAGCCTCTATCACCAGGCTGGAGGGGGCCGTATACGTGCTGTTAGTCACCCCCACTGCAGTAAAAGTAGCAGGGCTGAAACCTTGGATACACTACACCAGGATAAAAAGGGCGTTTACTATTGGGCTGTAATTTCATCACAAGAAAACCCTTTGAAACTGAAATTGTCCAAAAAAAAGGGGGGGAGAAAAGATTCGGACTGACTCTGCCGTGGTCATACCAGGGAATTGACCACTCTACGCACAGTCAGATCCGCAAAGGTAAAAGACTCAGGCTAGACCCTACTGCTCCACCCGCTGGACGTGGTAGCTCTACGTACGGTCAGACCAGCAACTGCAGAGGAGGAAGATTGGACTGAGCCCTGCTGTAGTCACTCCGGAGGCTGACTTTTCTACGCACGGCCAGATCCCTTACAGTGGATATGGGAGAGAAACAATGAATATTAGTATTAGTGATCTAATAAAAAAGTAGTGTGTATATTTTTTGGTATTTTAGTTTTTTTGTATATGTACAGAAGGAATTTGTGTGGAGTAAGTAGATTTGGGTCCCTGAGTGGCTCCAAAATGAAGTGGGTAATGTTATGGGATGTGGAGGGTGATGGGTGGAGTAGTTGAGGCTAACTGGTTAAAACGACATGCTGCACACATGTTCCAACAACACGACCCAATGTACCCATCTATGAACATCCACAGACTGTAGAGATTTCGGTTTTTGCCCTCCCTTATTAGTGAACCGGGAGTGGTTGTAGGAGCCCTACAGTCAGCATTAAAGGGGAATCCCAATATGTTTGCCAAAGTTGATAGTAATATAAACAAGACTCGATTTAGGCGGTTGAATTTTTAAATATTCCCCCGGAATGTGTTTTTGCTGTCACCATAGTATTTTGGTTTTAAGTGGAAAGGATATATAAAATATTCCTCATTTTATGGTAAACGGGGAAATTATTCAGCATGTAGTGATAGATTCTATTTGTATGGCACATATAAAAATTTATCAACCCGGGGACTTAAATGAAACAAATTTTTGGGAGATTTATACCCAAATTTATTTACCCTAATTATACAGGGTCAGGTAGTATATGCTCTGGATTGATGGCTAAAACCCCGCTTTTATGGTTTATTTTAATGGGTGGGCCACCAACTACCACCCAGGGACTTACCAGTGTATAGGAATAGGATATATGACTATACCTGTGGGTTTTCCTACCAAGACAGATCAAACGAGTTGGTAGGAAGAAACGGCATTTAGTGGGACCACTGGGAAGTCAATGTGAGGATCTGGTCATCGTGAGGCCACAGTTGTCTGGAGTGAGGGTAGAGAGAGGAGGAGGACTGATCACGGGGGTCCTCACTTTGGGATCCTACCCGGGAATTATGGCTCAAGAAAATGTAGGAGCATAATGGATTGACTTGCAGTTGGAGAAAACTATAAATGCGACTGGGAAATTGGTACAAGCCCTCCAACAAGAAATTGAAGAGCTAAATCAGCTATTGTTAAACATCGAATGGCCTTGGATTACTTGTTAGCCAAAAAAGGGGGGGTTTTGACCATAGTCAAAGGAGGAGCAAGGTTTTTTTCATGATTTGAACAAGACTATAGAGGATGAGAAAAGCAGTTGAAAGGGTTGAAAAAAATAATGACAGTGGCATTAGTAACCCCTGGGTTTGGTTAACTTTTTGGCTTCCAGATCTTAGCTGGTTAAAAACCTTGTTTCTAGGTATTGTACTTTTAATTGTAGTAGGGTTTTTAGTAATGGTATGTTTTTCTGTGCTATGAAATGGTACATCCTCTCTCCCCCAAAGCTATGGGGGGGAAAGGCAGCTCATTTTGCTGTTATGGCCCAAAAGCAAGCTTAAGTATGTCAAATTGCGTAAAATTTTTGGAAAAAAAGGGGGGAATGAAAGGGTTAAGTTGAAGAAGCTAATGCTAAGGTAGAAAAATAAGAAAAATAAGGTGAGCAGATCCCCCTTTATTTTATCAAGAGGCTTAGGTATGTGCTTAGCAGTGCCGGGAATAGGGAGTTTTGATTTTGGGAGAAATACTTTGGTACCAAAATACATCATTTTTGAAAGATGTAACCCAGGTCTGCCTGACCTGTAAACACTTCATATATGGTCATATGTAATCATTTCCTGTAACCTGTTTACAAGAGGGTATAAAAAGAGAGCTATATGGATCGGGGGTCTAGGCTTTTGGGAAAACATTCCACTGAGATCCCTGCAGTAAAATAAACTTTTATTTTTGCTTTTTAATCTGGTGGTCTCAATTCTTGGGGAGCTACTTCAGTTTTGTGGGCCCAAAAAAACCCCCTGAGATTTCCCTTTCCTAAAAACCATAGAATCCAATAATTGGAAAAGACCCCAAAAAACCCAATCCAACCTCATTCGGCCATGCAGGAAAACCAATCCAAGCACTCACTCTTCCTGTAGTTAAGCCCTTGCTCCATGTCCTAGTGTCTGGAGCAGCAGAAAACAAGCTTGCCCCATCTTCCATGTGACATTTTTTAAATATTTAAGCATGGCTATCATGCATTCCACCTAAGCATTAGGAAGAGTTTCTTGATGGTAAGAGCAGTCTGACAGTGGAATATGCTATTGTCTTGGGGTGTAGTAGATTCCCCTTTTAGGATTTTAAGCAGAGGCTGGACACTATCTGTCCAGAGAGCTGTCTTCCTGCATGACAGAATGGGGTTGGAGTGGGGGGTTTTGGGGTCCCTTCCAACTTATGATTCTATGAATTATTGATTAATTTAATGCCCTCCCTTCTCTCTCAAAAGGACTCAAAGCAGCTTATACATGTTTAGCTTCCCTTATGCATGCAGTTTACTTTTTTAGCATAGACTGCTTTGGAGGACAAAAACATTTTTTAATCTTTAAAAGATGTTGAATGGGCATCTTGTCATGCCCTTGCCCCAGGACCCAGACAGGGCCCTTCCTAGCAGCCACACTCCAGAAACAGGAAAAGGTAGTCCTTACGGCAGCCAGCGCAGGAGGTAAAGGGAGAGCAAAACCCCAGGCAGTGCTTATATGGGAAAAGGGTGTTAATCTGGACACAGCTGGCCAGGACGCTGAGGCTATATAATCAGAGGCCTCAACAATAGAAGGTTGTGGGGGGGGGGGGGGGAAATTTCTGGTGGTGACAGCTGTGGGGATTCTTGCATCCTCTACTTGTGTGGTATGGTCCTTGGACCTCAACACTTCACTCTGATTATCCGTTTTTTTTGGACTATTCCCTTTTGGACTTTTACTGCTTTTACTGAGGGCTTACTTAGCCCCAAGGCTGTTTTATGGAGCTGCCGTTGTCTAGCTAATTAGGCAGCTGAGGAAGCTTTTGGGGGGGTGCCCCGCCCAAAATCTCCAGGTGCATTTTTCTTACATATTCCTGCATGGGAGAAGATTGGACTAGATGGCCTTCATGGTTCCTTCCAGCCTTAAGAGGCTTTGATTTCTTGTTGTTGTTCCCAATCTTACATATGCAATTTCAAGGCTGCATGGGGGAAAAAATCAATATAAACGGATTAAACCATTTTTGGAAAAAAGAAAAATGTAAATAATATTGTAAAATTGTAAATGTAAAGATGTATTTAAAATTATAGGCCATGCATACTGGCAAGTTACATAGGTAGTTATGTATTGTGGGAAGACTGAGGCCATTTCTGCATCATAGCGCTATCATTCCCCTTTCCCCCGGAAACCCGGGGTTTGCAGTTCAGGGAGGGGCCGGTTTTCCCCCCCCCTGAACTGCAAACCCCAGGATTCCATAGGATGTTGAAAGTGGGAAAGATAGCGCTATAACAGTCAGTGCGGAAATGGCCTGAGAGCAAAGAAGGAAGTTCATGGCTGAAAATAGATCAAGGAGATGTGGCATACCTTTGCACTCACAAAGTTATGGTTAAACAGGGTGTTATGCCATCTTACTACAGCACTGCAAAAGTTCCCCAAAAATGCGTATTTGACATTGATTTCACAATACAGACAGGGCAACTTGCACAAGCATGCAAGGAACACACAATCACACAAACATCTAGCATGTGCAAAGGGCTTCATTCCAATGCTCAGTGTTGATACCACATGTAACTCCTGTTTTGAAGCCTTCCATTGAACACAGCTGTTAACACATCAGCCAAAAATGCCCACCTGTTCATGCGAGGGGAACTATGCATGCAGAAAACAGCAACAGGAGGACAGCCAATAGCTCCTGTGGTGCGCTGGGAGAAAAAAGAACATGTTGCCAAGGGGCAAAAAAAATTATAGCTGGGGCAGTCTATCAGGATGCCTAGAAAAACATGTGAGGCTTTTGCCAAATGAAGGCAAACAGAGCCATTTTTTCCCCCTGCCTAGCTACCAGGCATTATACTCTCTCTGAAAAACAAGCCTTTGTGGTTTTGCTTTGAACCTGCCAAGGGGGTTAAATTGGAGGTTAATAGAATAATGAGTGGCTTGGCAAATGTTAATCGAGAACAGCTGTTGCTCCTTTCAGGACTGTAGGAGGAAGAGGCATCAAGGGGAAGGGCAAAGGGTCAGAAAGGAAAGGGTTGAAATGGCACTTCGGATTTTGGCTGGAATCCTGCTGGTGCCACACTGCGCAAGATGGCAGCAAAAGGGGAGAAACGGGCTCATAGACTCTACAGCCACGAAGGAGGGGAGGCCTTGGAGCAACAGAGCTGCTCAGAGCCGGGAAGGGATTTAGCTAGCATCCTATTACTCAGGCTTAAGTTGTACTACCTTCACAGAGGTGTGTGTGTGTGTGCATGCACGCACGTGCACATGCAATGCACAACAGTCACAGCCAGTGGACAGTGGTAAAAGCAAAGTTCCGCATGGGGTACCATTGCACAGGTGGTTGTGTGCTTAGGTTCACAAAGTTCACAGAACAGTACTACAGAGCCCTTCTCCGTAACCTTAATTATGGAATCAGTGAATCACAGAGTTGGAAGGGACTACAAGGGCCATCGAGTCCAGCCATTACAGATTTGAATAACAAACTTTTCTTACTTTCCCGACAGGGATAAGGAAATTGTTACGGGAGAAAGGGGAGGGTATTTGGGACCACTTTGTATTATGTTTAGAATAGGAATGGGCCATCTGAATCCTCAAATCCTCGAATCCTTGGCAGGGATTCGAGATTTGGGAATCCAAATTCCTGTGCCAAAATAGGCAAACGGAATCTTTCGAATCAGCCACCCAAACAGTTTGTTGGAGACCGGGACGCCTGAAAACTTGGGAGATCAGGACACCTGAAAACTTGGGAGACCAAGATACCTAAAAACTTGGGAGACCAGGAAACCTGAAAACTTGGGATACTTAGACACACAAGGAGAGATGGCAAGTAGGTGGATTTTTCTCTTGGAGTAATAATAGCCTTTGCTAACAATTTCACAAATGACATCTAGGATTGTATTCTAAGATATTTAAATTTAACATTTCATATTTAAGTTCAGCACTTGACTGGAAGCTAGAGGCTTGAGATTTCAAGGACAGCTGAAACATTCCTTTGTGTAGCTCACTTGCAAAGCTCTTTCAGACACGACTGCGGGGTCTGGAGTTTTACAAGGTGTCACAGCCTTCTCTGCCAAAGTGTGCTGGTGCATCAGCAAACTACAAACCCAGGACGCCAGAAGCAGCTATGCAAAGAAAAGCTAGTTTTGACCTGGATTATCTCTGTACTGTAGTGATTCTGTTTACACAGGCCCTTTCCACACAGGCATATTGCCCGCGCTAGGGCGACCTCCCCAGGAGGTCTTCTACACCGCGAGGTGCGCGAGGGCGATTTGCAAATGGGAGGTTCTAAACCTCAAACCACCCTCACGCAGCTGCGGGGGTGGCGCTGCAAGTCTTATAAAAACCACTTCTCAAGTGGTTTTTATGTGACTTGTGTGCGTTGCCCCGTCGCCGTGCCCCATTTAGAACTGCAGGGACGCGTTAGCGCATCTCTGCAGAGCTGCCCGGGAGCGGGCTTCCGGCTGGCGCGCTGCCCTGATTGGCGGAACGCCACTGGAAGCCGGCGGCCACCATTTTGGGCGCTGCCGAACGCTGCCGAAATTCACCGCCGTTTGGAGTGGCGATTGCGCGCTCCCCGCGGGGACGGAGCAACCCGTTTAGCGGTAAGATCCGTCCCTGCGTGCGCCCCCCCATTTACCCGCCCCGCGTGTGGAAAGGGCCACAGGCAGGAAAAGGTGGAATTAATCCACATTTTCCTGCCTGTGTAGAAAGGACGTTCACGACATTTTCAGTCTGGGGAGATCCTGAGGCAAAACTAGGACAATTGTCCTGGCCAGATTTCTTCAGAGGGAGGTTTGCCTTTGCCTAGGCTTTTGCTAAGGCTGAGAGAGCATGTCTTGTCCAAGATTATCCTTCTTCCCCTTGCTTTTTAAATCCTTTTTAAAAAGAGGATTCAGAAGATTAGAGATTCATGAGATTCGTGGATTCCCAGAACCTTCCAGGGATTCAGATCCAGATTCACAGTTGGAAAATTCTGGATTCGTCCCATCCCTAGTTTAGAAGCAATAATAATAATGATGATGTAAGCCATCTTGAATAAAATAACAACAACAATTATTAGCATTGTTAGTGTTATTTTATTCAAGACGGCTTATAACAGTGGTTCTCAACCTGTGGGTCCCCAGATGTTTTTGGACTTCAGCTCCCAGAAGCCCTGAGCATTGACCATAGTGGCTGGGGCTTCTGGGAGCTGAAGTCCACAAGCATCTGGGGACCCACAGGCTGAGAACCGCTGGCTTATAACATATTAAAAACCATGCAGATTAAAACTGTATGAACTCATCAATAAAAAGCATGAATATAAAGAGTACACTTGAGAAAGGTAAAAACATTAAAATTCATTAAAAGACTATATACAAAATTAATTTAAAAACTATACACAAAATGCATGAAAGGACTATATACAAAAATAAAAATAACCACCCAGCTGAATTCAATAAGATGTGAAGACAGTCACCCCCCCCATCCCTACTTCTGCTGCTGCTGAGAACTGACCTTTCTTTCTTTCTTTTTTAAAAAATGCAAATCCATGATTTCTTTTCCAGGCTTCCTCACTCTGCGTAACCTGGCTTCTCCTGGGATCCTTCCACACCATACCATTATAGCACTACGATTTTGCTTTAACTGGCTGAAAGGTGGGGTATAACTACTCTAAATAAATAAATAAATAACTTGCATGACCACAGTCCAATGGAATTCTAGATTCTCGAATTTAGACAGGGGAGTTCTGGGGATACCGTGGACTGCTTAAAAAAATAAATGAATTGTCCCTAGGGCCTTTCTGCACTACACAATTATTTCACTATGATTTGACTCTTAACTGCCACCATTCTATTCTATGGAATCATGGGATTTGCCATTTAGGGAGGGATATTAAGAATTCAGCCAGAGAGCTCCAGTACATCCCAAGACCACAAACCCCAGGATTCCATAGATAGCAGCCATGGTAGCTAAAGTGGAATTACAGTGCAATAATTGTGCAGTGTGGAAAGGCCCCTAGAGCAAATCAAGCCTGCATTCTCCCTAGAAGCCAAGATGACTGAACTGAGGCCATCATACTTTGGCCATATCACGGCAAGAAATGACTCACTAGAAAAGGCAATAATGTTTATTAAGGTGGAAGACAGTAGGAAAAGAGGAAGACCACATTACAAATGGGTAGACTCCATCAAAGAAGAGATATCCCTGAGTCTGCAAGACTTGAGGGTCTCTCATGTCTAGGGTCAACTTAGGATTCTCAGCCAGAGAGCTGTCATCCTAGTAATTAAAGTAGAATATACCCCTACAACTGTGTAGTATGAATAGCTAGGTTGCAGAAGGCATTCCAGGCTATTTCAATAGACGTTCCAGGTCATGGAAGTGCACAGCTGGGCATTTTGGTGGCTGTTATGGGTTGTGGAGATAAAGGGCTGTGCTCTCTAACCAGACCAAACTATCCTGTTACTGTTCCCTACTTGTCAGCAATGTTTGTGTAAATGGATACTGGACATCTCCTTATACGGGGAGGAGGATAACAAAATATAACCATCAGTGTTGTCTGCTAATGCCCTAACAAGACTCTGGCCTCCGTCTTTCAGAAGGGTGTGAACTGGGCAGCCCTTCAGGGAGAAGGTGTCTTCAAGGAGAAGAAAGCCTTTAGATTGCCCTTCAAATAGAGGACTGTCTGGCGTAAAGTAGGATATCTAGGTATCCTATCCCCTGCTACAAAGGGAGGAAGTGAGGGAAGGCACTTGCAACCTGGCTAAGCAGACTCCGTGGGGCTTACTAATAAAGTCATCCCTCCACATCTGCTAGGGTTAGGGGCACAGGACCTCAGTGAAAGTGGAAAAACCGCAAATAACTCTAGGCCCTCCCAAAAACCATATTTAACACAAAAAAAGTGTGATCATCATATTCAACCCACCATTCAACCCTCTGAGGCACATGAGGGTTCCTTCACAAGGCAGAAGTGGGGGGCTGGTGGGACTTTTTGCCACCTCACCTGCTGCCCCATACCATTTTTAATAGGTCTCATTTGCCGTTTCTCAGTCTCACCAGGCTTGCAGTCCCTATTAAAAATGGCATAGGGCAGCAGCAGGGGTGACAGCAAATTATCTGTGGACGATCAATTCCACAAAAGTGAAAACCACAAATGTGGAGAGCTAACTGCACCTCTTTCTAGGGAGGGAGGGAGGGAAGGAAAGAAAGGAAGGAAAGGAAAGGAAAGGAAAGGAAAGGAAAGGAAAGGAAAGGAAAGGAAAGGAAAGGAAAGGAAAGGAAAGGAAAGGAAATGCTGAAGACCAGAAGGAGGTATCTTTGCAGTTCTCACAAGAGAATATTTTTAAAAAAAAAAATGAGAGCAGCTTGGCTCTTCAGCCAGGCAAGAAGCTGCCATCCAAATATCAAACAAAATCCCCAAGTGGATGGGCCGATTTCCTTCCTCGGTTCTTACGTGGTGGTAAGTAGCAGTTGCAAAGGAAATGGGTAACAGCCAACTTTCCATGCAGAAGATAGGCCAAGGGAGCAGGAAGCTTAGAGGACATGATGGTACATGAGGAGGATGGGTATAGCAGAAGAGTGTGCCTCGCTACATGCCAGTGAGTGGTGTTGGTCAGTCCATTCCAGGTTTTAGTCTGAGCTTCAAAGGAACTATCCAAGCTGCTAAATAAGTCCACAGAATAGGATTCAGCATTTTGGGAAACTCCTTAGACACTAAGCATGGAGTAAATTTGTTGCCCTGCTGGCATGGGAGCGACAAGCAGTGACTGTACACAGTTTAAAAATCATGAGGGAAGATGCTAGGGTTCTGGTTCTGGTTCCAGGTGACATCTTCTCTTCAATTGGGAGCAAACTGGTCAGAAGTTCAAAAACAGTAGCCTAGAGACTTTCAATATGATTGGTCAAAGCGTTGCCTCTTAGAATCAGAGAATCCTCAAGCTGGAAGAGACCTCAAGGGCCATCCAGTCCAACCCTCTTCTGCTGTGCGGGAAGACCCAATCAAAGCACTTCCAACAGATGGCCATCCGACATCTGTTTAAAAACCTCCAAAGAAGGAAGACACTCCACCACACTCCATTGAGGCAGCAGTAGATTCCAGTGTCAAACTGCTCTTACTATCAGGAAGTTATTTGTAATATTTAGGTGGAATCTCTCTTCCTGAAGTTTGAAGCCATTGCTCCATGCCCTAGTAGTCTCTGGAGCAGTAGAAAACAATAGAAAACAAGCCTGCCCCATCTTCCATATATCATCCTTTCAAATATTTAAACATGGCTATCTTGTTACCTCTTAGCCCTGTCTTCTCCAGGCTAAACTTCCCAAATTCCCTAAGCTGCTCCTCCTATGTCAGGGGCTGCCACAGAGAGGAGGGGGCAGGCCTGTTCTCTGCTGCCCTAGAGAGTAGGACCACACTTCATGGTCTGAAGTTAGAGGAGGATTTGGATCGAACATTAGAAGGGACTTCTTGACAGCAAGAGGAGTTTGGCAATAGAACCAATTGCCTAGAGAAGTGGTGGAGTTTCCAAAAAGAAGCTGGACAGCTACCCACTAGGGATATTTTAGTTGGAGATCCTACACCGAGCAGGAGGTTGAACTCTATGGCCCACTGGGCTTCCTCCAACTCTAGGATCATTTCAACAGTAGACTGTTATAGTGCTATTATTCCACTTTCAACATCCTATGGAATCCTGGGGTTTGCCTAAGCCCTTCTCTTAACTGCAAACCCCAGGATTCCACAGGATGTTGAAAGTGGAATAATAGCACTATAACTATCTAGTGCAGAAACAGGCTAGGATTCTATGATTCTCCCATCTCTTCACGATCTCTCTGGGATGGCCTCTCACATGTGAGTGATGTTCGTGAATTGTTATGCCTCCAGAGACAAATCTCTCTTCTCTTCTCTTCTCTTCTCTTCTCTTCTCTTCTTCTCTTCTCTTCTCTTCTCTTCTCTTCTCTTCTCTTCTCTTCTCTTCTCCTCTCCTCTCCTCTCCTCTCCTCTCCTCTCCTCTCCTCTCCTCTCCTCTCCTCTCCTCTCCTCTCCTCTTCTCTCTCTCCTCTCCTCTCCTCTCCTCTCCTCTCCTCTCCTCTTCTCTTCTCTTCTCTTCCTCTCTCTCTCATTCTGTCTTTCCCTTTCTCCTTTGTCTTTCCCTTTTGCCTCTATTCAGGTTGTATTCTTTGCTCTCACCTTTCCTCAGCACACCTTCAAATCTCTACTTTTCTGTCCCTGACAATAAACTGAGCCTCATTAAATCCCTCACAATTTCTCTCTCAATCTCCTGGTCTTTGATGCCATTGAATTGGTCTCTTTATTGCATATCCCTTTTATCACCTATTTCAGCGTTTTAATGACATATATTTAACTCCCTTCAAATGGAGTCTTGGTCTCTTTGTTTGGGTGGTCACACATCACTTGGACATGAGCTAAAGATACTCCCAGATGGGGAGTGAAGACGCCCAACCTTAGGAAAAATCTAGCCTGAGTCTGAAAGCTTTACTCTTAAATGTTATCCCAATTGCCAAGATTGTTGGAACAGATAGGCCAAGATTCTCCATCGGAGTTGTATAGCATAAATCTTCTGGGAAAAGTTGGAGGCAGGAGGAAAAGAGGAAGACTGCATTATAGGTTGGTGGATTTAGTCAAGGCTGCCCTAAGTTTGCAAAACCTGAGCAGAGCTGTTGATGACTGGGTGTCAGGTAGCACAGCTCCTGTCATGTTAATGGGGAGAATATGTTTAGCATAGGCAGTAGATGAAAAGGGATAGCGATTTCAAATTTATTGCCAATTGCCATTTGCAACAGTATATCAATCACCAACTGCTGACTGCAGTTTATAAATGTGTATGGGTTCAAAGGCTTAAGATGCCTACAGAAAGCATCTGGCAATAGTCAAGGCCTGGGGACATCCAGGAAATGAGGGAGGATCAGAAGGGCAGAATGTGACACTATTTGGAAGGTGTTATGAGAACAGACAAGATAAGAAGACTGGTAGGGTCACGTTCTCAGGATGAAAGCTATGCAAACATTAGGAAAGCCTGGAAACTTGGAGGTGATATAACATTTATGACTTTCACCAATCATTGTAATTTGTGCTTTAATTTGTATGTCAAAGTATAAAATCTGTAGCCTTCCAACATACACCAGTCTTAGCAACATTTGAACATTACTGTGTTTCTTGCTAATTCCAAAATAAATGCTGCTGCTAGAAATCTGAGTATTTCCTTGGAAAAGCAAGATTCCCTGCACATGACACTGGCATTCTTGGAGGTCTCACATTTAAAAACTAGCTTGTTTTCCAAAACTTTTGGAATTTTACTTTAGCATTGTTGTATAATCTTGCATATTTCATTGTATGTATTTGTCAGTTTGCTTTATATTATATGGCATTGGACTTTTTAAAATTTCTGTCTGGATAATTCATTTACAATTCTATTGCATTAGTTTTGTATTTGTATTACTCTTACCTCTCTCAATATATACATATGTATATGTCTGTTTGTGTGTGCCTGTGTCAGATTGTATGCCTTTGACAGGGCTGGTTGTTTTGTTGTTGTTATTTTACTTTGTAAAGCACCAGGTACCCTTACGGTGCAGTTGTTGTTAACATTCAATGGCACATAGCAACAATGAAAAATAAATCTCCCCTGCCGGTGATATGTGTCAAGTAAGCTATGCAACCCATGTGTTGAATGGCAGCTTTATGCAACTTAATGCACATCTGAATGTGCAGCCAAATGCACAACCAAAAGTGCGTGCACAATGACTCTGCATGCATAACTCTTCTGAAATCTTGGTCTTAAATGCAGACATCCTGGATTGGACTAAAATGCCCAAACTACTTCCATAGGAAAACTTATACTGGTATATGACACGAAGGTGCTGAAAGTTCTATTTCAGAAGAAAGAAGTGCAAAACCACCACCGGGGATTCTTTGTCTAGCAAAACTATGTGAAATTCGTGGGGTCACCAGAAGTTGACAGGAGACTTGAATGCACACATACACACATGTGCACATGCACACACAGACACACACACACCATCACCTAGATTCTTGCCTTTATGTATAAAGTGCCTAAAATGTACAAAAGTGTTGCCGCTGTTGTTGCTGCAGTTGTATGCCTTCAAGTCATTTCCAGCATGTGGTGATCCTCAGGTGAATCTATCACGCGGTTTCTTGAGGCTGAGAGGGTGCAACTTGCCCAAGGTCACCTAGTTGGTTTCCATGGCCAAGCGGGGAATTGAACCCTGGTCTGCAGAGTCATAACCCAACATTCAAACCACTACATCAAGCTGGCTTCTATGGCCATTTCCGCACTAGATTGTTATAGCGCGGTTATTCCACTTTCAACATCCTATGGAATCCTGGGGTTTGCAGTTTCGGGAGGGGCTGGCCAGCCCCTCCCGAAACTGCAAATACCAGGATTCCATAGGATTTTGAAAGTGGAATAATCACACTATAACAGGCTAGTGCAGAAATGGCCTACAAATGGGCAACAGCAAACTATAATTCCAGAACAATGTATAAGCTTTTAGATTCTCTAGAGACCTTCCTCTGGCCTAGTGATTTTTAAAAAAGGCAGGGGAGAAAAAAAACTGGGGAAGACAGAGCAAAAGAAGTATGGAAAATCTAAAAAAATCTGGCTGGATATTTTAAGCTGTTGAGGTTTGTGATTACACTCAATCCAAAAGTAGAAACTGCAGCCTGGAGGTATTGTTAATAGATATGCAAATCCTGCAGAGATGAGGGCAATACAGTAGACTCTTTTCCCCTGCAAATGCAAAGATGGCAACAACTAAATATGTCAAGATCATTCAGGTAGGACCTTCTGGTTTAAGGATTATCAGACTTGTAGTGACCTCAATAACTTTTCCAAGACGTTTTCTTTGTTATGTGCCATCACCTTTGACTTACGGCCATTATGCTTCTCAGCAGTCACAGCCAAAGGTACAAGTATCTGTGCTTAGGGGGGACGGGGTGGCTCAGCACAGAAGCACACCTTGGCAACACAATCAGAGTAGCCCCAAATGTTTCTGCTTCACAATCAGCTCCTGCGGAAAAGGTGAGCTGATGCACAGGGTGATTGCTGGAAACTGCTTCCAGAGACAGCTCATCAAAGGCTTCCCTCCCAGCTCAGATACTTCATCTCTGATCCTGGAGACTCACCATAATGGCTGCTTTTGACTACTTGTTAGGTCGTCCCTCCACCTGGCCTGCTCTATTCAGTTTTAGACAGGTTTGATCGGTTTCATGACCCCTAGATTGTGTGATTGATGCTAACTGCATTCTCTGGAGAGTGATTTGTGACAATTGCACTCTTATGACTGAGACATCTCCAAGAAACCACACTTTTAACAGCGCTGCCCAAGTCTTGTAAACTCAGGGCAGCTTTGGCTTCATTGATGGTGTGAATACCTCAGCAGTGTGGTCTTCCTCTTTTCCTATTGCTTTCCACCTTGTTGTGCATGATTAGCTTTATACCAGAGGGTTGCGTCATCTCATGTGTCCAAAGTTATAATAGCTTCAGTTTAATCGTCTTGGCTTCTAGGGAGAGTTCAGGCTTGATTAGCTCTTGGACCCATTTATTTAGTCCAAGGCAGCTCTAGAATTTTCTTCAGGCACCACATTTCAAATGAGTTCTCTTCCTATCATCTTTCTTCACTGTCTAGCTTTCACATCTGCACATCAAAATGAAAAATATCATCCTGCCAGTGGCCCTGACACTGGTATTCAGTGGTATATCCAAAAAGCTGACCTCTTGTTCATTCGGTCGCCCCAGGAAAGGAAACTGTAGCTATCTCCCGGAGCTTGGATCCCAATGGCTTTTCGGTGATTGTGGTTTTTGGCATCAGACATGAGGTAAACTACTTTCTCTTTAGGTTATATTTTTTTTAAAAAGGGACAAAGGGATTTCTCAAAAATAAGTCATGCCAGACTAATCGTATCTCTTTTTATGATAGAGTTACTAGCTTGATAGATGAAGGGGATGCTGTGGATGTAGCATATCTCGATCTCAGTAAGGCCTTTGACAAAGTTCCCCATGACATTCTTGCAAAGAAACTAGTAAAATGCGGGCTGGACAGCGCTACAGTTAGGTGGATTTGTAATTGGTTGACCGACCGAACCCAAAGAGTGATCACGAATGGCTGCTTCTCATCCTGGAAAGAAGTGAGTAGTGGGCTGCCACAGGGTTCTGTCCTGGGCCCAGTGCTGTTCAATATCTTCATCAACGACTTGGATGAAGGAATAGAGGGCATGCGCATCAAATTCGCAGATGACACCAAATTGGGAGGGGTTGCAAATACGCCAGAGGACAGGATCAAAATTCAAAATGACCTGGATAGATTGGAGAGCTGGGCCAAGGCTAACAAAATGAAATTCAACATAGATAAGTGTAAGGTCCTACACTTAGGTAGAAAAAATGGAATACAGAAATATAGGATGGGGGACAAGTGGCTGGATAGCAGTACATGTGACAGGGATCTAGGAGTCTTTATAGACCACAAGCTGAACATGAGTCAGCAGTGTGATGCAGCAGCCAAGAAAGCCGATGCAATTCTCGGCTGCATCAACAGGAGTACGGTGTCTAGATCGAGGGAGGTACTGGTACCACTCTACTCTGCTTTGGTTAGACCTCATCTTGAATCCTGTGTCCAGTTCTGGGCACCCCAATTCAAGAAGGACATGGTCAAGCTGGAGCAAATCCAGAGGAGGGCGTCCAAAATGGTGAGAGGCCTGAAGCCATGCCCTATGAGGATAGACTTAGAGAGCTGGGTATGTTAAGTCTGCAGAAGAGAAGGTTAAGAGGGGAGATGATAGCCATGTTTAAATATTTGAAGGGGTGCCATGTAGAGGAAGGAGAGGGCTTGTTTTCTGCTGCTCCAGAGACCAGGACAAGGAGCAATGGATTCAAGCTGCAGGAAAGGAGATTCCACTTGAACCTCAGGAAGAACTTCCTGACGGTCAGGGTTGTCCGGCAGTGGAATCTGCTGCCTGGGAGTGTGGTGGAATCTCCTTCCTTGGAGGTTTTTAAGCAGAGGCTGGATGGCCGTCTGTCGGGAGTGCTTTGAGGGTGTTCCTGCATGGTAGGGGGTTGGACTGGATGGCCCCTGGGGTCTCTTCCAACTCTACATTTCTATGATTCTATGATTCTATGAAACATTTGTTTTGAAATAAAGAACTTTCTGGCCTGCTTGCTGTTTCTACATTTACAATTAATTTATTACTTGCAGCATTACAAAGGGGAGCCAGTGTCTCATTGCGCCTTCTACGCCTCAGCAGATGCTTTTGCTTAGAAGCTGATTTATGGCTCCTGCCATCCTCCGTTCGCAGTTCAGGTAATAAATTGCAACACAGCAGGAAAGAGACATGACATTATCTTTCCCTCTATCCCTTGGGCTCCATCAGCATGGTTGGTGCAAGGCAGGAGACATGTAGGCACACCCTATAGGACCTATACAGGCACCCCAGCTGAGAGATACACATTGCCTGGAATCCTGTTGGCATCAGATGCATGCATCAAATCCCCTACAGAAGTAGCTGGAACTTTTATTTGATCTACAACATCCATGGAAGTGGAATTACACAGATGGAGCAGTTGCCCATGGAGACGTGCCTGCAGTTGGGCACTGAGTTGTACAGCTGGTTGTTTAACATTATCTTCCATCAAGAAGAGCTGTGTAGAACGGTGGTTCTTAACCCGTGGTCCATGGGCCCCAGAGGAGCTGTGGTGGCCTCGTAGGGAGTCCACAAAGGCTTCAAGAAATGTTATGAACTTTTACAGTTAGGGAAGGAAGGAAGGAAGGAAGGAAGGAAGGAAGGAAGGAAAATTTGTATAGCATCACTCCTATAAAATACTATAATATATATGCATTTACTTATTTCTCCCTTGTCTCCAAATTTGAAGACTCTTGATGAGCAACTTTAAATAAATATTTTTAATGCAGCTGAGGATTTTAAATCTTGAGTTTAGTCTTGGTGGTCCACAGCAACAATTGATATTTAAAGGGGATCCATGGTAAAGGAAGGGTTAAGAACCTCTGTTGTAGTGCAGTCTGCTGTAGTACATATTTCTCTATTTGGGCTTGTTGTTGTGTACCTTCAAGTCATTTCAATTTTTTTTAAATACCTGATTAAAATTTTAACATAACCTAACAACAAAACTAATTTTAAAATAATCAAATTACTAAATTTCCAGTAACAAACATACACACAAAAAAAAACATACATAACAGTCCATAATAAAAAGGAACCAACTAAGAGACATTAAAAACATTTTAAAAGATGGTTTCCAACTTTCACAACACAGATTGTATATCACCTATATAAGAAAAACCTACTCTAGTTACAAATATCAGCCTAGTACTTCTGCCACTATCTTCCCAAAATGCTATTTACTGGATTCTACAGTCAATATTTCATACTCTTTTCTTACATAAAAATGTATTAATGGATGCCAATCTTCAGTGAAAGTCTCCATTGTTCTTCAAGCCATTTCTGACTTATGGAGACCCTAAGATGAACCTATTATGACATTTTTTGGGAAGATATTTTCAGAGAAGGTTTGCCTTCAGCTTCCTCAGAGGTTGAGAGAGTGTGACTTGCCCAAGGTCACCCAATGGGTTTCCATGACTGAGCTAGGATTCAAACCTTGGTCTCCTAATGTACTAATCCAGCTCTTTAAACTGCTTCACTATGCTGGTTCTCCCATGTGAATTACATTTCTTGGCCATTCTTTGTCTGAAGGGATTTTTCCACATCAAGAGATGTCTGAAAATAGTCTCCTCCACAAGTGGAATTCACCTCTCTGTCATTGGCTGCAAAAAAAGACACAAAACTGTGGGGGAATGACACTTTATAAGTCATGGAAAAGGAACAAATGATGGCTTCACTGCCCACTAAAAAAATCCAAAATCTGTATAGCAGACACACTTTGGTAGGCCAACCAAAAAGGCACATATTTATGAGCAGACTTTGAAGATCTGTTGATGTCTCCTTAGTGGAGAATACATTACCAAAACCAAGAAGCAGGGATAAAAGATAAAGTTTGCACACAAACACAACTCTTCTCCCTTTTCCCTTTCTCTTGCCTGCTTTTTAAAACATCTTTTGAAATATCCTATTGATGTCCCACACATGCACAAGTTCCTCTATGGAAGCAGTTAGATGTTTTTGTTTGATGTGCAATGGCCACATTCAGTTCAAGGCTACAAAACAATCATTGTGCAGACAGGGCCACTGCACATGATGTGCATTGCATGTAGAGATGTTCATGTGCATTCCTAAACTGCAAACCCCAGGATTCCATAGGATGTTGAAAGTGGAATCATAGTGCTATAGGAGTGTAGTGTGGAAATGTCCTAAGTCATTTGTCAAGCAAACAAATGCTGTTCCTGTGGATAATAAGCTTAAGTAGAAGCTGGAGTTTTCCTAGAGAACACAATAGCTAGAAGCCCACCAGGATGCTGATTGACTTATACCTGTTCCCTGTGCACCTGGATTTCTTCCTCTTTCCTCATAGCACCCACAATAGGCAGCTATTACAACACCCATTATGCCTTTCTCATCCAAACACTGTGAACATGAGCTGGTTGATAGGCCATTGTATTCAACACAACTCCCCTTGCTCTGCACCTGGAACTGCACGTATCTTTCACTGCCAGTAGCTATTTTTCAGGTACAAATACGCCGATTCCAGGCTGCCTAGTGCAGTCTCTCACTGATCCAGATCCCACTCTCTCCATCCAGTTCCTGACTGAGAATTGTCCTTAGGTTGTTACCTAAGCCACGCTGCTGCTTCTCTCTGCTCCTCTCTGGATCTGGCAATTATTGCCCAAATCCTTTAACAGTCTCTGTCTCACTTTCCTCCGTTCTCTTCAGCTAGCCCTTTGATTGATTGTTTGCATACTTGAACTGTTGCATGTGTGAGTGAATTTATTTCAATAAAAACACATTTTAGTTCACATCTTACCTTTGGCTGGTATTTTCCCTGTGTGAACCTGTAAGCATTGGTAGAAAAGGTCTCACTAAGTTGCCCCCATCTTGTAAGCCTCCTAAACTTTGAGCTAATTCATTTCCCACCTTTGAACGGAGGTACTGGCATCGTGACTTGGCCCTTGTGGCACCCATGTTTTGGGCTAACACTTTTATCACTGTTAATGCAAAAACATTTCCCCATTCCCAGCACATTGTTTCCCAGCTGATCCCATCATCCCTTTGCAGCTCAATAAAGCCCGATAAAGCAGCAAAGCAAAACAGCTACCTCAAACATGGCAGGGAGAGCAAGGCCAACCTGACTGGGTCCCTTCTAACAATAAGATTCTATTATTATTGTGAAAGAGTTGATGTTCTTTAAGACAGTTTCCCATGCTGCCATCTCTTACTCTTTATTTATGGATAATCCTCTATTTTTATGGAGATGATTAAAAAAAAAACAGAAACCACAATAGCAATAAAGAGTAATAGAAGAATGCTCAGCTCCCTATCTGTAAACATGTAAATAAATAACATTGGTGTACACTGCCTACTGTTGGTTAAACCTTGACTTCTTTGCTTTAACACGAAGTGTTTTGCACCCCATCTCTACATTATCACACACACCTGTGGGCATTGGAAGGATCATACATATCTCATTAGATTCCAACAAAGACATAGGTCAGCTGGATTCAGACTGCAAGTTGATTTCATAGTACGGATTCATTTACATATATTGCATTGTTTTGTTGCATATCCCCGTTATAGTCCATTGCTACAACAAATTGTGGTTATTTTAGTTTATTTTAATTGGAGTGCGATGGCTCCTCTGGACTGATCTAAAGAAGAATGAGTTCTTGCAATATAATTCTTGGGTTGTGTCTATTGTTGTCACCTCTGCACCCATTAATTCCATTTCTGGGGTTAGGGAGGTGTTTACAGCACTTTCTTGGGTCTACGCTAGAGCCCTTTGAAAGCTCTTTTTTTAAATGGTTGGTGTGGCTTTCTGAGTTGTTGCTATGGTTGGAAGAGAATTTTTTTCTCTCCTTTGAATTTTGGGGAAAAAAACTCAGCTACAGATTGGCAAGGGGGTCAGGCAAGGCTGAATTTTATCACCTTATCTGTTTATGAAAGTGTCATATGTGAAGCTGGATTAGACTTGGAGGATGGAGGGATAAAAATTGGAGGAAGGAACATCAACAGTGTAAGATATGCAGATGACATTATACTACAAGCAGAGAACAGCAAAGACTTGGAAAGCCTAGTGAAGAAAGTCAAGGTAGAAAGTGCAAAGTCAGGTTTACAATTGCACATTGAGAAAACAAAAATAATGGCCATAGGTGATTTACATAACTTAAAAGGAGATGATGAAGATTTTGAAATAGTTCAAGACTTTCCATACCTTTCCATACCTAATCAGAATGGAGACTACAGTAAAGAAGTCAGAGAAAGACTAGGGCCATTTCTGCACTACACTGTTATAGTGCTATTATTCCACTTTTAACCTTCTATGGAATCCTGGGGTTTGCTGTTTAGGGAAGAGCCTTTAGAATTCTCAGACAGAGAGCTCTTTGGCCTCAGTAAACTACAAACCCCCAAATTCCACAGGATATTGAAAGTGGAATAATAGCACTATAGCAGTGTAGTGCAGAAATGGCCTAGGACTTGGAAGGGCAGCTATGTAGGAACCAGGCAAGATCCTGAAATGTAAAGGTATGTCATTGAATACCAAAGTCAGGATTGTCCATACCACTCTATTTCCAATTTCTATGTATGGTTGTGAAAGCTGGGCAGTAAATAAAGCTGATAGGAAGAGAATCACTCATTTGAAATGTGGTGCTGGACAAGAGTTCTACCAGTACAGTGGACTGCTAAAAAGATAGATGGATGGATTCTAGAGTGAACCAAGCCTGAACTCTCCTTAGAAGTCAAGATGACTAAACTGAAGCTATCACACTTTGGACATATCATGAGAGGAAATTACTCACTAGAAAAGAATGCTTGGCAAGGCAGGGGCAGTAGGAAAAGAGGAAGACCACATTACAGATGGATAGACTCAATCAAGAAAGACACATCCTTGAATCTACAAGACCTGAGCAGGGCAGCTGATAATAGGATGACCTTCATAGGGTCACCGTAAATCAAAGAACATTTCTGCATGACACTCTTGTAGCGCAATGATTCCACTTTCAACCTCCTATGGAAACCATAGGAGGTTGAAAGTGGAATCATCGCGCTATAAGAGTGTTGTGCAGAAATGGCCAACGTCTTAAAAGCAGTTAACAATAACAATAGAGTTGTAGTACAAAAGCTACAGTGGTGATGGTGGACTCTCTTTCTTTAAATCTTTAAACAAAGGTTGAATGAGCATCTTTCAGAAGTGTTTTAATTGTGTATTCCTGCATAATGCAGGGTTGGCCAAGATGAAAGCCCTACAACATTCATGAGATTACCATAAGTCAACAAGCAACTTGAAGGCACATATACTGATGTTGTCACCATAAGTCAGAATAGACTTGAATGCATATGAAAACAACAGAAATGAAGACACCAGGGAACACTGGGAAGCCCATCCACACTTAAAAAGCGAGTTCAAAGGTGGGTGAAGATAATATATTACCCACCATGCATCCTTCCAAAATAACAACCTGGAATCACTTTCTGCTTGTTCTATCTGTATTTCTCAGTTCATAGTTTAGCATTGTAAGAAGCAGGAACAAAATCCATCACAAAAGCACACAGTGTGAAAGTGCATATGGACTGCACACTATAATCAGAAATTCATGCTGCTTTCAAGAAATATATATAGAGAGAGAGAGAGAGAGAGAGAGCTTGCAGATAAGTCCCAAAGGGCTTCAGTGTAGCCTTCTTCATCCATATACATCAATTTCCCCCCTTTCTTTGGTTAATGATTGCTTTCAGTTACATCCACCTGGATTCAACTACCCTCTGCGTGATGGAATGGCCTCTTTTTCTGTGAACGTTAATCATTAACAGCACCATCCTTTACATGTCTCCTCAGGAGCAACACCCTGTTGAGTTCAAGGAGACCTATTGCGGGGGAAGGGTTTCCGTCTTCCAAATTGGCAAAATCTCACAGAGTTATCTCTCCAGTAATATGCCAGAGGAGGTCATTATTATCCCAGAGTTGCAAATGGGGAACTAGCAGACCAGGGCAGACTGCCATCAGTAACTTGACTGGGACGAGGTTAAGTATTGGGAGTGTGTTGAGCAAGGAAGTATCTTGTACTTCCCTGTGTAATGGCTTTCCCTGGGCTGCCCAGTGGCGGCCAGACTGTGCAAGATGGAATCCCACTCCCATGCATCCATGCTGCCTGCCTACCTGCTTACAACTTTCTCTCTGGACCACCATGAAACTGAGCTGGCTAAAGCAAAAAATGGAACCCACTAAGGAAAAGGAAACCCATCTCAGGATGCTAAAATGATGATTTTTATTGATTCAAAAGTCTACTTGATTTTGGCCTGTGAATGCACTTTAGGCCTTCTTTGGGGGCTAAATAAAATTTACCAAAAGACAGCATCATACCATCCAGCATTTCACAGATGAAAACTGGGGCACTTATAGCTAAACAACCTCCATGCAATGGTGGGGAATTATTGGCTCTGTGTTTACCAGTACTTTTGCAGGGAAGAACCAGCCAGAGATGCAAAAGTAAGTTCAAATGTGTTTTATTGGGGAATTGATTACATGCACACAAAATCCAAATAGCCATGCACTCACACAAGGCTAGCTGAAGGAAAAGGGAGGAAAGGTTTCGGAGAGCAAGGATCAGGACATAGTGCGTAATATTTACTGGTCTCGGAGAGCAGTGAAGAAGCAGCAATGTGGCTTAGACTTGTCCCTAAGGACAGTATGTGATTGGGAATCAGAGTGACAGTGTGGCTATCACCAAGTAATGCACTGCATCTGACTGAATGAAACTGGGGGAGGGGGTATACACAATTTCTGCCTGGAGGGCCTGGGTATGAATCGCTCTCTGGCAAGCAAACAATGTTTCCAGGGTGGACAGTGAGGTCTGGAATGGGCTGATGATCTTAGTGTTGATTGACAGAGGAATAATGGACATTGTGATAGTTCTGTAATGGTTGGAAAGGTGTGAAGACAATGGAGAGATTTACAGATCGGTAGGAAGAAGGATTGAAACAATCAGTGGTTTGGTTGGCAATTCCCCATCTCTATTGTCTAAGAGGAGAGTCGTTACAGCTTAGCTTAAGCCTATTATCTCTAGAAGTGTGATAGATGACGTCTCTGAGATCGAGGAGCAACTGACTGTGCCAAGGACTGGGCCAGTGAGTGAGCAAGTCAACTTGCAAACATCCCCCACACTGGAAGGTCAAACAGAGACAGAGCTGCCCCGGCCAGCTCATGATGGAGAGGGATCCAGCAGTGATGCAGAGGAATGGCAGCCTCTTGTGCCCATCAGCCCTCAATCACAAAGAAGGCTGAAACGGGCCGCTCAGAGGGAGGCTGCATGGACTAGGTTGAGGAAACAATAACAAGCAGCACCTGTTCACAGCGGCTATTTAAATCTGCCAGCCTGGCTGCTCTTTGCTTGCAGCAAATTACTAGCAAGCCCTCATGGCCTTTGTGTCTCCTGATCCCTGAAACCCTCCAGACGAATCTCTGCCTCCTGAACCTTAGGACTGGATCTTGACCTGGCTCGGCTTGTATTATCCTTGTGTTTGGTGTATTCCGACTCTCCCTGCAAGTATTCCTGACCTCCCTCCTCCCTTGCTGGCTGAGGCTCGGCAGGGAGAGAATCCTGGCAAGAAGTACCTGGGGAATTCCTGACTAAGACCTGGCTATGCCTGGAAGGAGTCTCTGACCTACTTTGCAGTCCATGTGTTCAGCCAGACCTTCCTCTTGTCCAGCTTGACCATACAATCACATCAAGATACATTTTATATCAACACCAATTAATATATTTTGTCAATTAAACCATCTCAAAGTATGATGTGTACATCCTGGTAACCTAGCAGAGGGTTGCACTTGATGGCCCTTATGTTTTTTTCCAACTCTACGATTCTATGATCTTGACAGTTCACTAACAGGGTTTCTTAGCACCTCTGCTATATAGCTAAGTATGCACAAAATTTACCTAATGTATACTGTGATAGAGGATTTGAGTCACCATTCCTAGTTTCCCCTTATTTATGTTCTATGCTTCCAGCTGTCAAACCACTGACTAATCCTAAACCCTAAATGGTTTGGGACCTCAGTGTTTGGAAAGCATTTCTTCCCATACAAGCCCTTCTGAGATCTGCTAAAGGACTCTTCTCTGTTTCTTGCCAGAGGAGCAATAAACTGTACAAGGACATGGGGGAAGGACCTTCTCAGATTTGGTACCCAATTGTGGAATGCCCTTTGCTTAGAGGCCCAATGGGCACTGATGGACATTGTTTCACCACCAAGTGAAAGCTTGGCTTTTTTACAAAAAGGCTTTGATGTGCGATAGTAATATGTGAGCCACCTTAAGTGTCAATATTAGGAAAATGGTGGGATATAAATTAAAACGGGGAGGAGGAGGAGGAGGAAGAACTACTTACTCTATGTTTCACATTTTTAGAATGTTTACATTATTTTTCTTGTTGTAATTCTTTATTGTCCTATATTTTATGTTACACTAAATTATTTCATTTCAGTCCATTGGAGGACTCATCCGCTTATCCCTAAACCACTAAAATTACTCAGGTATTCTAATTTGCATCTGCATACTTTTTTGTGTGTGCATTAAGGGAGAAGTGTGCAGCAGAAACTTGAGTTTTGTGCAATTGGTAGTGCGGGAACAAGGTTATTTCTTAAAATGGATGAGAAAAAGACAAGGAAATAGGAAATTAATGGTAGACTATTGCTATTTTTCAGTCTTTATTACTCTATGTTAATGCAGTCAGCCCTCCACATTTGCTAGGGCTAGGGGTATAGGACCCCCTCAAAAGTGAAAAAATCACAAATATCAAAATGTGTGTGTGTGTGTGTCTGCAGGAAGGGGGCCAGGGCTTGGTGGAGAGAGTGGGCATGCAGGGTCCAAAACAGGTCAGGGAAAGGAGAGGGAAAGCGGGTGAGTTGGCATGGTTGCCCTATCCTTCCTCTCTCTCACCCATCTCCATCCTTGGGTGTGGTGGCATTGGAAAAGGGTTTGTGGTGCTGAAAAATTGGGCTATGATCTGTCCTTAGCTGGCCAGTCAGTGGCTGGTGGAAGGGAAGGAAGACCAGAGGTGGGTTTTTAAAGGACTGTGTGGCCTTATTGGAACCACCTAGGGAGAAAAGAAGCACGTGGGGTGGGAGAACATGCAAGAACAATGCAAATAATCAAATCTGTGAGGAAAGGTTGGACAGAACCTAAGTTCAAATAAAATATACTTGATGTACATTTAAGTTTTGCACCTGGGAATGACAGTGGATGATGCAATCCCATGTAGCACCTGCGTGAGTCACTGGGGTTGCATAACCAGGGCAGGAAGGTTGCATCATACCTCTAGCAAGGGCTGCTAGAGTTGCATCAGCATTGGCTGTATATAAGAGGGTGTGTTCTAACCCTCTAAGCCAGTGGTTCTCAACCTGTGGGTCCCCAGATGTTCGTGGACTTCAGCTCCCAGAAGCCCCAGCCACTATGGTCAATGCTCAGGGCTTCTGGGAGCTGAAGTCCAAAAACATCTGGGGACCCACAGGTTGAGAACCACTGCTCTAAGCCCTCTTGATGTCTGGAGAGCGGCCAGAGGCTAGGTTCTGCATGCTGTTGAATGCTGAATACTCCGTTGGAGACTTGTATATACTGTATGTATTGTAACTCAAGAGTAAAAGCCTCCTGTTGGAAGATAACATTTGCATGGGAGTATTTTTCCTGGCTTCAAGGTTTTTGCTGCTAATGGTCAACACTCTGCTGAGACTCTTCAAGCTGTGTGAGTAAACTCTGCTGTATGGTGATTTTTAAACACTTGACTCTGGTGAACTGCCTTTTTGCCAGAGCTCAGTGCTGGAGGGAAGTGCTACCGGGATTTTTATGTAGTTCCCATCATCCACCATCCCTCTGACAAAATCCACAAAAGTGAAACTCACAAATGGGGAGGGCCAACTAGAATATATTATTGGGAGCCACAACCTGACAGCTTCATTCTCAAGGAGGCCAATGTCCTTTGTGTCGCACCTCATGGCCAGACCCAATGTCTCCTCATTCAATGTCTTGGTGAGCCTATCCCTCTCTCATTATATGACATTACATGTTCATGCAAAATAATGGCTGTCATTCTGTTGGTGTCTTACACATGCAGAAGTTCCCTTACAAAAACAGTTGGAACTTTTTGTCCAGTGTGGAACATTCATATTCAGAGTTATTATTATTTATTATTATTTTATTCGTTTATATCCTGCCTTTCTGCCAATAATGGGACTCAAGGCAGGACTCAACATGCTGAAAACAATGTGAATTAAAAACAATACCAAAAAATGAATAAAAGTATAAATACAAGATTAAAAAAAAGAAACAATTTCTGAAGATAAAACATTAAACATTCAAAATATTAAAATTTATTAAAGGTTTAGAGTCAGACCCAAACCTTAAAAACAGAAGTTACAGAAGCAGAGTTGCCCAGGTGGTACCACACTATTAGAGTGTGCATTACACATTGCACATTGATAGCTTTGTAAAGGGCTGCTCTTTTTTAACTACACCAGTTTTTTAAATGCTTTTCATTTTTTAAAAAAAAAAAACCTGTATGCTTTAAATTGATTTTAGATGTTCTTAGTAAATTTGATTCTACTTTAATGGTGATATTTTGAACATCTTAACTATATTGCATTTTAATTCATAAGTCACCTTGAGTTCCAGTTTTGGGGAAAGGGCAGGGAATAAATACGGTTGATATGGAGAACCAGAATAGGAGATATGCACTGCGCATAAATGTCTGTTGTGCATTGCTCATTCCAGTTGCAGATGTGCATGCACTTTTGTCATTATAGTAGTGCCCTCCTTATTTGTGGGGGATATGTTCCAATAGCCCCTGTGGATATTTGAAACTATGTATAACACCAAACCTTCAGGCTTCTCAGAGAACATAGAGAACATACTACTGATGGGCCATGCTGGCACTGCTGGCAGTAAAGAGAAGTCTTTTGTTTCAGGTGACGGAAAGCCATCAGACGATTTTGAAAGCAGCCAACAAAGTGGGAGGTTGAAATTCAGTTGGGCCTGTCCCTACTAGTTGGAGGGTTTGTCCTAATTGCAAAAGTTGATGGTATCATCTCTCTCGGTGCCCTTCTGTTGCCCTTCAAAAATCCATATGAATTCTTCAGTCCTTCCTTTCTACTTGCAGCTCATCTTGAAGAAATCATAGGAAAGCCAAAGAACTAAAGACGACAAGACCTGCCGTCTCTCAACAAAGGGCTGCCCAATTTTTATTTTTCCCCTCCTTCTGGAGATCCCCATAGCGCTATTAGCATCTCTTTACAATAACATCCCTTTCTTCCTTTCTCCTGCTTTTTTCTTCTTTCCCTTTGTTTCCCCAAGGAAGGCGAAGCTGTCACCGTGAGCTGGCAAATGAAACTTGATGAATACTGAACAGAGATTTCATTTTCAATCTCAGCCTCAAACTGGATTGGGCTGGCGCTGGCCAGCAAAGCAGCGGCCGCCATGATTAAATACAGCTTTCCAAAATAATCAGGATGCACTTGCAAATAGGCAGGCTCAGGGGAATCCCAAAGGGTATCTAGTCCACCCTCTCTCCAACCGTATGCTAGCTAGAACTGCCATTGACAGTGTAGGCCACTTGAAAAAAAGGTAGCAGCCCAAAACTTGCTCATTCCAAATCTTTCTCTGAAGATAACAGGAGGCTATTCTGAACTGTGACATTACTACTACTACTATCATCATCATCATCATCTAAACAAACCACTTACAAATCATCTTTTGAACAATGTGGAGGGGAGATTTCTGTGATATTTGCACTTCTCATCATATAATCAGTCTTGTCCCCACATCTCTCCATTCTTATGCACCAACCATGTGCAAGAGAGGTATTTGCCAGGACAGCAAAATACTACATAACCTGTCACGCTGTGTGACTGCAAGACAAACTCACAACTGTAAAAACAATCACAGAGCTGAGGGAGTTGTTGTGAACTGTTGTGTTCCTATCCATGGAATTCTCAAGACTAGACTGTATGCTTTCCATGTGAAGAGCCTTGTAATCTGAAATGAAGGGATTTTTTTCCCCTTGATCATATTCCCATGTATTGGGAATGCTTTGATGGTGTCTTCCTGTGTGGCAGAATGGGGTTGGGCTTGATGGCCCTTGTGGCTTCTTCCAGCTCTATGATTCTATGATCCTGTTCTAGTGCAACCACCACATGACTCCGTGAAAACAGATTTGCACGACACAAGCATAATGTGGAAACTGAGCTGTGGTGTGGAAGCTGCAGTCCTCTACACTCACTTGAAGGTGGCTGTTCCCTGTCATGGGTACAGTCACGTAAAAGTAGCTTTCACATATATAAGCTATGTATTGCATATTGCATATCATAATAATGCTAGGCTTGAATAGCTACCTGCAAATACCAATATAGGGGAAGTATCGCTTCAGTGTATTCACTATAATTGCCACAATTGCTACCCATTGCTACAGTGTGTTGGCTAGGTGGGAAGGGGCTGGACACTAAACCATAATTGTCACAATTGCTTACCCTTGGTACAATGCATCAACTGGGGGTAAGGGGCTGGAAAGCTAAAGTGAGACAATGAGTGTGGAGGATGTTATGAGAATAAAGTGATGTTCATATAATGGAGAAAGGTAGGAAACAAGTCAACAACTGTTCAAGGTTAAGGAAGCTCAGTAATGGCACCAGCCTGGGAAAAAATGGGCAGTGCTTTACTAATCAATGAAAGTTTAGTGCTCAAGATATAAAAAGTGTATGACAGCCATACAAATCAGTTTCGGCAACTTCTGCGGAAGCGTGATGTCAGTACCCATGGTTTTCCTGTGAATAAACTGCTGTGCTTGGGAGTACGGGTTATCCGATACATGAAGATGGTCAGATATTGTCGCACAAAACGGTACGAATATTCCTTGCTCAATGAGAATAAAAACAGATTTTCAGGCAGACTTTGTGGGACTTAATGCTTGTTAAGGTCACCAGTAGGGTTCCAATTAACATGTAAATATTTACAATGGTAGCTGGAGGGTCCCGTCTCTGTGTGTCTGTTCTGTTCCAAATTTGTTCTGCCAGTTATGCAGACTTCAGAGGAAAATCCGTGTTGCTTTCAGAGTCTTAGTCTCTTGCAGAATAAAAAGAAGGAAGAAGGGAGGGAGAAAATGGGAATATGGCAGCGCCTTTAAGTTTAACTGTTTTATATTTCAGCATAAGCTTTTGTGAATATAAAACCACTTCTTCAGATGCAGTACCGAGTGCTTAGTTGCATGTTACTCATGTTGCTGAAACTATACAGGGCATAGGGTTCAGCACCTTGGAGAGTGCCTTTAAGAGGAGATCCTGTTGGTGACATATGCCAGAACGACTGAAGATCACACCAGTGCGTGTATATCATAGAATCATAGAATCATAGAAATGTAGAGCTGGAAGAGACCACAGGGGCCATCCAGTCCAACCCCCTGCCATGCAGGAACACCCTCAAAGCACTCCCGACAGATGGCCATCCAGCCTCTGCTTAAAAACCTCCAAAGAAGGAGACTCCACCACACTCCCAGGCAGCAGCAGATTCCACTGCCGGACAGCCCTGACCATCAGGAAGTTCTTCCTGAGGTTCAGGTGGAATCTCCTTTCCTGCAGCTTGAATCCATTGCTCCTTTTCCTGGTCTCTGGAGCAGTGGTAAACAAGCCCTCTCCCTCCTCTATATGGCATCCCTTCAAATATTTAAACATGGCTATCATGTCCCCTCTTAACCTTCTCTTCTGCAGACTAAACATACCCAGCTCCCTGAGTCTATCCTCATAGGGCATATCAAATGAAGTTACCTGAGGAGGTAGCCAGCAGCTCCCTGTGCAAGAACAACATGATAGCAGCCAGATGTGATCCTATTCTCCCAGCCACTGATTGGGCATGTGCCTGCACAGGGACACATTATGCCTACCTTGGAGTCTGCCGTGAAGATGATGGAGTCGTACACTTGGAATGGCACTTGCTCCTTTTCTATTGGGCATGGAAGGGCAGTCAGAATGCACCTGGTGCAGCCCCATGGCCAATCAATGGTCCTTAAAATAGAACCAGACCTGGAACCTTCCTTCCCTGGTGCTCTTGTGAACAGCGAAGGGAGTAGGGGAAAGGGAGCAGTGTCCACCCCCTCTGAAAACAACGTAAGTTTGTCCCCAGGGACTTAGATTCTACCAGTCTGCTTTCTGGCCCTAGGCCACAAAATTCAGACTATGACTTGGAGCAGGTTCGCTGCTCCCCTCCGCATGGAAACCTCCAGCTGCCACTGTCGCCTTAGACTTGAATGGGTGAAATTCTGAAACGTTCAGACCTACAAGTAGAGATTGGTGGGGGAGCGGAATGAAAAGGTTGTCATGGGAAGGAATACAACTTTTAAATTTAAAATCTTCAAAAAATTTTTTTACAATGACCGGGGACTATGCCTGATAAATAAGAACAGTTGGAAAATTTCTGCTTGTCAGAAATTATTTTTGATCAGGATGTCTTAGCTAGTTAGTAATCTCCTTCTAAGATCCCAGGACAGGTGAGATAGGTGAGTTTGAGGATGCTGTATCTGCACATATTGGGCATAACGACTGGAACCCTGTTGTGGATGGAGGCATGCAACTCAAGTTTGCACATGGATCTTTTTTTTTCTGTTGTGCAAGAAGCTATTCATGACTCCTTCTACTACGTCCAAATACCCCAAAAGATAGCTTTTAAACCCTAGAGGTGCTGCTGCAGCTCTTTACTAACCAAGGGAAACAGGGAAGTGACCAGGCAGTGGTAGCTTCAGTTCTGCAGCTGATTGGAAGAGAAATGACATAACTCCCTCAGATTTCCAGCAACCTCATCCCCCTTTCCTGGCTGCAGAACCTTCCAGGAGTGGAAGAAGCATGGAATTGTGTTTAGGGAGCATTAAACTCCATGTGCTTTGGTGTAGTGTCTTGGCTAATGATCAGTCCATCCCAAACGAGGCAAAAGTGTTAGCTTCCTGCAAGAGTAATCGTTAGGAAATGGCTGTTGTGATCACTCTTCTACCTTTTGGAGTGGGAGCCACTGTTGCTTCCCAGAGGGGTTTGGACTGGGACTGCCATGCCCTGGCCGTGTTGTCTGAGGCTGGTGGGAGCTAAAAACATCCACAGCTGTGTGATTCTGGACTGCTGAGTCCACCTACTGATGAATGGGCATGAGAAAATATCATGAGGTCTCTGTCAAATCCTAGAAGAGGAATCATAGAATCATAGAGCTGGAAGAGTCCACAAGGGCCCTTGAGTCCAACCCCCTGCCAAACAGACACCATCAAAGCATTCCCAACAGATGGCAAGCCAGCCTCCCTTTAAAAACCTTCAAAAAAGGAGACACCACACACACAGGCAGTATATTCCACTGTCAAAAGTGTTTTTACCATCCAAAAGTTCTTCCTAATGTTTAGATGGAATCTATTGCTCCATAGTATCCTAGCCTTTGGAAGAAGAGAAACCAAGCTTGCCCTGTCTTCCATATGACATCATTTCAAATATTTAAACATAGCTATCATGTTGCCTCTTAACCTTCTCATCTGCAGGCTAAACACGCCCAGCTCCCTCAGTTGCTTCTCACAGGGCATGGTTTCCATGACTTCTACCATTTTGGTTGCTCTCCCCTAAACACCTTTCAGCTCTTCAACATTGTTCATGAACGGTGGTGGCCAGAACTAGTATTCTAGTGAGGTCTGATCAAAGCAGAATAGAGTGGTACTATCACTTCCCTTGACCTGGATATTATACTCCTATTGATGCAGCCCAGAATCGCATTGGCTTTTTTAGCTGCTGTATCACACTGTTGATTCATGATCAGATTGTGTCTACTAAGACTCCTAGATTTTTTTCACATGTGCTGTGGTCAAGCCAGGTGTCACCTATCTTATATCAATACATTTCATTCTTTTTCTCCCGAAGTGTAGTACCTGACACTTCCCTCTGTTGAAATTCACTTTGTCAGTTTTAGCCTAGAACTCCAATCTAATTTCCTTCTGGTCTCACCCATTTTCCTTCATCAGCCTGGAGAGATGACAAGCAGCAAGCAAAGTTAGTGAAGGAGTAGCCATTTCACCTATTCCTCACTGGTTACTCACTATGAATATAACACACAGTGGGCAAAACCGGTGAGAGGATCAGTGGGCACCCAGCTAAGGCTGGAGGATGCTGCTGAGAGGAGGGGGAAACAGTGCTTCCGGGCAGATATGCAGAAGTCTCCCAGAATCAGTTTTGTAGATTGTCTCCAAATCCATCCTTCCTTTCCCACTCTCCTTGTCTTGCATCAAGTTGTCAGACCTGCTGGAATCCTGTTGGCAGCATGGTATGTGCATGCATGTTCTTTTACAGTCATTGCATAAGGAGCTACCCAAAAGCTGTTTGTTCAGCATCACCTTGCAAACCCTGAGGCATTTAGTGGTCAGGAGATGGTGGAGGCAGCCATTGAGTGGTTGGAGGAGGAGACAGGGCACCGGACAGCGGCTGGGAGAAAACAGTAGACCCTCTCCCAGCTGGATTTGCTTACATGCCTGGGCCACAGGTAGAACTACACGGGCAAAACATCACACTTTCCTCATTGCATAGGGACTTGGTCTTTTGGTTTCCTTCCCAAATATTCTCTTTATCAGAGCTGTCCTGTGCCAGCAGCCAGCCAAGGCTTACAGCTGCCTAATTAATCTGTTATCAGGAGCTGGCAAGCAAAGTTTGTCATAGTTGTTTTATAGTCCAAGTTCTCAGTAAATCTAGAGAGACACTCCATAAACCCGGAGAGAGAGATTCCAATGGCAAAACCCATAGACAAGGTGAAGGTCAAGGGTTCTAGGAGCTTGAACAAGGAACCTGAATGTAAGCTGGGCTGCTTCCACCAATAGGATTGGTTGGCTATAACAGCCTCCTCCCGTTCTGGTCTCTCTTTATATAAGCTCAGAGTCCTGCCCAGCTGTTGGCCTAATTAATGAGCCCTTATTGTATAAACACTTTGAGACTCCTGGGCTCTATCTTTTCCATGTACACTGGCTGCTGTCAGTATTGTTCCTTGCATGTCTCTGGGGGGTGGCTGTAGGGAAAGGCCCTGCCTGGGTCCTGGGACAGGGACATGAGAGGAGCATGTATTTGCACAATCAGCTCTGATGGCACTTATTAGATCAAGGAGCAATAAAATTCAATGACAGAAAGTGTGGAGTGTGACATGGCCTGTCTTTCACTTCCAAACAACACACTGTTTTTAAACCATCACAATTTGTTTTCTAAGATCCATCAGTTTTAAGAGCAATCGTATCAAGAATTAAGTCTGCTGCTCTTTCTCCAATTCCCTCTTTCATTCATCTTCTTCTTCCCCCTGGCCAATAACACAACCATCTCTTTCCTTGATGGTGTGTTGGGATTTGCCAAGTATCGCTACATTGGAACTAAGTCTCCTCATTGGCCTCTTCATGTTGCCTTAATGCATTCTCTAATCTTCCTGCAATTATCACGTGGTCCCAAGTGGGATCTCATTTCTGCCTCAGTGTCTCCTGACAATGGAGTTAATGGGCAATGAGTTCTTTCCCCTCTCGATTGCTCAGGAAGATTTGATCAGTTTTTGACCCCAGTGGGCCCATTTGGTTGCCCTGTTTCCCCAAAGAGAGGCCATGCCCGTGCTTCATCATTTCTTCTGACCTACTGGTAACTGCAGTCTGCTTCTATGTAGATTCATAGACTCACAGAACTGAAAGAGATCCCAAGGACTATCCAATCCAACCCCTTCTACCATGCAGGAAGACACAATCAAAGTATTTCTGACAGATACCCATCCAGCCTCTCTTTAAAAACCTCCAAAGGAGATTCTACTATACTCTTAGACTGAAGCATATTCCATTATCAAACTGTTCTCACTGTCAGGAAGTTCTTCCTAAGGTTTAGGTGGAATCTCTTTTCCTATAGTTTGAAACCATTGCTCCACATCCTAGCCTCTGAAGCAGCAGAAAACAAGCTTGCCTCGTCTTCCATATCACATCCTTTCAAATATTTAAACATGGCTATCATGTCCCCTCTTCACCTTCTCTTCTTCAATCAAAACATACCCAGCTCCCTAAGCTGCTCATCATAAGGCTTCATGGTTTCTAGGCCTTTTACTATGTTGGACTGATAATTATGCCATGTCTGATTTATGACATCAAAGACCACAGTATTTTCCTGGTGTAGCACTCCTTACCAGGCATATAAAGAGAAGTCTGAATCACTCACAATCCCTTTCATGTCAGGCCCAGGGTCAGGAGGACGGACACCTCCCCTGAAGCCGGAGTGAGCATCTTTTGAGGGACAAAGGGCCATTCTCAGAAACTCTCTCCCCTTGGCGGGCCGTGCTGGCACCCCTGGCAGTAGCCAGAAGTCTTGTTTCAGATGATGGGAAGCCATCAAATCATTGAAGATTCTCCAAGGGCCATCCAGTCCAACCTCAAGCCATTGCAGAAATCCACAGCCAAAATACTTCTAAGAGATGACCATCCAACTTTCCTTTTAAAAAAAGTAGAGTCTATCACTGTGTGTGGATCCACTGTTGAACAGAAAATACCGTCTGGAAGTTCTTCTCCATATTTAATTGGAAGCTCCTTCCTTGTAATTGGAATGTATTGTATTGAGTCCTACCAGTCTAGAACAGCAGAAAACAAGATGGAGCAAGCTTCTTTGCTGCTTCTCCGGAGGGTAGAAAACAAAGCAATGGATTCAAATCCCACCCACCAAAAAGGATTTCATTTTTGCTGGCCAAATACACACACACACACACACACACACACACACACACACACACTCTAGAAAACTCCTGTGTAGCTCTTTGCATGTGTATATCCGGCAGCCTGTTTCCTGAACAGCCCAAGAGGCAACAAAGGTGACGCAGCAGCTCTCTGGAGCTCCAAAGGAACTGCAGTTCAGATGATAAAGGCCTGCAGGCATTCCCACCCCTGACAAAGAAGAACAAGATCAGCTGAAGAAGAATCTTCTTGGCTTTTGCAAAGGGAAGTTCTGGGTGCTGCTCTTTCTTTTCCTTCTCCTTCTCCTTTGTTCTTCAGTTCTACAAGACTGTCAACAAAAGTATGGATATAGGAATGATTCAGTACTGCCTGGCTCAGATCCTGCTCACTTCTGGTGAAGCATAATTCTCTGTCAGTGTGAAATTGTCACTGGTCATCTCCAGTGATGACCTTGTGGTGGTCATTCCAGTCGTTGCTGCAAGCTTGGGGGAGGCACAGCTGTGCCCTTATGTCTGTCTGGCCTTTAATCCAGGCCCACTAGGCTGTGACATAAGGCCCTGCTTTGGGGGTCCCTGATATTAGTCTGGTTTGGATGGGCACCATACCTAATTGGCATCATATGTAATTGGCAACACATTTTATTGGCTCTCATATCAAATTCAAGCCTGAGAGGTGACAAAGAGGTCAAACCAAGTGGAGGAAAGAATCTGACTGTAGATGTGAGAAAGATAGGTCAACTCAAAACTTCCTCCATGTAAGACTGAGTCACTTGTCAGGCAAATACGCACCATTCCTGTGGATAATAGGCTTAAACAGAAGCTGGACTTTTCCAGGGAATCCAACTGTGAGGAGCCCACCAGGACACTGATTGACAGATATCCATCCCTTGTACACCTGGACTCTTTCCTCTGTCCTCACAGCACCTACAATAGACAGTTATTACAACGTCCATCATGTCTTTGTCAATCAAAGCACTAAGCCCATCAACAGGCAAAAGACCCATTGTCCACAACAGGTTCCCTTTGTCTTGCATCTGGAAACTTCACTGCCACAGGCTATTTTCAGGGTACAAATAGCCCTGATTTCAGGATGCCCAGTGCAGTATCTCAAAGGTCTACCCATCACTCTGTCCATCTGGCTCCTGAATGAGAACTGCCCTTAGGTCATACCTAAGCCAAAATACATTTCTGCTCTTCACTACTCTTCTGGACTGGTAATTATAAATCCCCCCAAATTCCTCAGTCTCTCTATAACTTTTCCTCCCTTTTCTTTCAGTTAGCTCTTGTGTGAATGTGTGATTGTGTGTATCTTGTGTGCATTCATGAGTGAATTCTCCTCAATAAAACACATTTTTAGCTTACTTCTGAATCCCTGGCTGGTTCTGTTCCTGCGTGTGCCCGTAAACACTGGTAGGAAAGATCTTGCTAAGTTGCCCCCCTCTCACAGCCTCCTCATTTTCAGCTAATTAATTCCCCGCTTTTGCAAGGAAGTATTTGGCATTGCAGGGTGGCCCTTGTGGCACCTACATTTTGAGTTAACAATGGGCAAAGGGGAATTCCTTGATTAAAGGCACTTCATGTGTTGTTCTTGTGTTTCATTGCCATCAGTTTGACTTTGACATACGGTGACCCTATGAAGGAGAGACTTTCAGGTCACTCTATTATCAACAGCCCTGCTCAGGTCTTGCAAATTCAGGCACTTTTCATGGGATCTTCCTCTTTTCCTACTGCCTCCCACTTTACCCATATTATCACCATTTCCAATGAGTGCTGTTTTCTCATGATACGTCCAAAGTATGACAGTCTCAGTTGAGTCATCTTGGCTTTTAGAGATAGCTCAGGCTTGGTTTGCTCCTGGACTGATTCATTTGTCTTTTTGGCAGTCCGTGGTCTCCGTAGAACTCTTCACCAGCACTACTTTTCAAAGGAATTGATTCTCTTCTCATCAGCTCTCTTCACTCTCCAGCTTTTACAATCAAACAGAGAAATGGGAAATATGATGACAATATTTCACATCCAAGGATGACAAAAGGCACAACTGCCCACATGACCAGGAGTTGTGCCATCATAATGCCCCCAGAGAATGCCAGCTACTATATCTGGCCTCCTTTAAAGGTCATTTGATAAACTGCTTCCCCAAAGGCCAATGAGTAAACTCAGTATTTCTTCTCCTACTACACAAGAAGCCAGAAGGTTGACTCCAGGGACATATTTTTCCTCAAGCTGCCCAGTACCACAGCTTGGCCAAGAGCCAGCCTCAAGGAGAGAGAGCTTAATTTCACAGGTATGGAGCTATGCAATGCGATCTCACTACCAAATTGTAATGTCATATGTGCATGCATGTCTGCATGTGAAATATGCAGCCTGCAACACGCATCCATGTTCAAAGCAATCTTTGCACATTGCACATTCATGCACAATGATACTGCATGTGCAGCTCTGCTTCTATAACTTTGAACTAGTTATAGATGATCTTCATTGGACCAGAATGTTCAACCACTTCTGAAGAGGAGCCTACATATGTGGCAGGGTGCTGGCTGCTATTTAGTATGCATTATGGTATGTGAGAGAGATAGGCCCTTTCTGCAGCACTCTCCCATCCTGCAATGGGGATGAGAGAAGAACGGGACCACGATGACACTTCTGTGATGACGCATCACGGTCCCATCCTTCTCCAGTCCCCAGCTGGCACAATCGTGAAATAAATTGAGACGGGAGATGATTTACAGCACCAGCACAAAATCCTCCCTGGAACCGCTGCTCTCTGGACAAATAGTGTCTCAGAGGCAAGCATAAACATAGCAGAGCTTCCAAACAGCAACAAGCGTGTGCAGCAGAGTCCAACTACAGCATCAGCTCTGACCCCTCTACCCACTGGTTAGTAAACTCACGGGCACAGAGTTTGTCATCCAAAATACCTGGAGGCTTTAATCTTCACGGTTGCAGTATATACATCTGCACACAGGGTACGCAGATCCACAGGCAGAGATTCAGCATCAGAGAGACAGCATTTTGGGATGCAGAGTGTCAGGATCAGAGATATCAGAGAGTCAGAGCCAGAGAGCTAGCATTCCTGCCCCTCTTTTATACACACCTGCTTCCATGTCATCACTCAGGGCCATTTGCATGATGCAACCCCTTGCCATGATTTCACCGTCATGACTCAGCCCTTTACTCCATGTCCCCTAGGGAAGGAGCCATACTTTGCCCAGTCATTCCCCAGGTGTCCCATGACATGCTCATCAAATGCAGTTTCAACTGGGGCAAATGTCACCACATTTTTAATCCAACAAATTGTTGATGGGCTTTCCCAGTCAGTGACACATGATCACGACACCATCCTGGGTTTTTTTTTAGATCTAGTGTTGTATTTGGTTTGAGTGTAGAAGGCTCTGGTAGACCAGAGTTTGAATCCCTGCTCAGCCATGGAAACCCACGTCCTTTTTGCATTACACTGTTATAGTGCTATTATTCTACTTTCAACATCCTGTGGAATCCTGGGGTTTGGAGTTTACTGAAGCCAAGGAGCTCTCTGGATGAGAATTCTAAATGCCCCTCCCTAAACTGCAAACTCCAGGATTCTATAGGATGTTGAAAGTGGAATAATAGTGGAAAGGCCCCCAGTGGGTGAGCTCAGGAAGTCATGCTCAATCAGCCTTAGAGGAAAGCAATGGCAAATCTCCACTAAAAAAAAAAAACCCTTGCCAATAAGCCCCTAAGAGTGGATCACTGTAAGCTGGAGTGGATTTGAAGGTGGAAGCCAGTATGTGGTGTATTGCTTTGATTATGGAACTAGGATTTGAGGAAATTGGGATTCAAATTCCCACTCAGCCATGGTAAGTAACTAATTTGGGGCAAGTCACACTCTCGTGGTCAAGAAAACGCTTTTTTAAATAGTTAGTGTGGTATAGTGGTTTGAGTGCTTAAATAGGATTCCAGGAGACCGAGATTCAAAACCTTTGCTTAGCCATGGGGTGACCTTGGGCAAGTTACACTCTCTCAGCCTCAGTGGCAAGCCTTGCCAGTAAATCCCCATGAGAGGATCACCAGATGCTGGAATCAATCCAAAGGCTCACTCCAGCAGCAACCAAAGCAGTATTGCAGCCTCCCCAACTGCTGGAAGAAGGGAGTGGGAACAATCTCCACTCCACCCCACCCCTCCCAGCCCACTTCCACCCTTGAAACAGTAAAAATATGCTGCTGGAGACTCTGCCAGTGATCTTGCTGGCTCTATGCTGATACGTACAAAGATTTCTCTGCAATACCACTGTCTGAATCTTGCCTTGAATCCACTAAAATACTATGGAATCCTGTGTCCAGTTCTGGGCACCATAATTCAAGATAGATATTGACAGGCTGGAATAAGTCTAGAGGAGGGTGACCACAATGGTAAAAGGCCTGGAAACCATGAAGCCCTGTGAGGAACAGCTTAGGGAGCTGGAGAAGTTTAGCCTGGAGCAAAGACAGTTAAAAGGGAACATGACAGTCATGTTTAAATATTTGAAAGGATGTCATATGAAAGATGGGACAAGCTCCTCCAGAGACTAGGACACGGAGCAAAGGATTCAAGCTACAAGAAAAGAGATTCCACCTAAACATTACATATTAGAAATTCCTGAGGGTAAGACCAGTTCAACCGCAGGATAAATTGCCTGGAAATGCAATGGAGTCTCCTTCTTTGGAGGTTTTTGATCAGATGCTGGATAGCCACCTGTTGAGAGTGCTTTGATGTGTGCTCCTGCATGGCAAAAGAGGGTTGGACTGGATAACCCCTGGGGTCTCTTTCAGCTCTAGGATTCTATGATTCTGCGATTCTATGAAAATAAATTACAATCCAGCTCCATACAAAAGCAGTCATTAAAACGACGGCAAAATCCAAACACCAGCCAGATCAAACCAACAACAAAAACACTACCTTTGTAGACATGACAGGGTGAGCAAAGCACACTAAGGACTAATCAGTCTGGGTTTTGCAGCCCTTGCTGACAGAATAACCAGGACAGGTATATTCAGTGGTGGGGAGGGATAATATCTGCAGAGTGCCTCTCTTCCAGTCTCCTCTAACATCTTTCCAGACGTGACTCATTACAATTCCTGTCAGCCCAGCATGCTGTTGATCTTTTTGGTTGGGGGTGATAAGAATTGTCCTCCAGCCCCTCTGGAGTGAGATAAGTCTGAGGAAAGCTGTTTTCTGTTCTGACCAGGCTCTGATTCCAGCTGAGGGAATCCCTGGACTCCCCGGCTCCAGCCCTAGAAAAGGCTGAAGCTGGTCTTACAAAAGGATGACTAACTTTGATTTGTAGTCTGCAAGAAGATGGGAGTGAGTCTGCCCCCCCCTTCTTTGGGCAGCTCAAGCTGTGGAAGATCAGGCTCACCATTCAACATCTGGCCCTGATTTTAAATCTGTTCAGCTGCAAGTGGTCTGCGTAGCCCTCACCTCGTGCCTGGAATAAAGAAGTCTTGCTTTGACATCCATTGGCTGGGGGATCTCTTCTTACCTCCAAGGGGTCTTTGGGCCAAATGGAGGCCAAGCTGGGTTGGGATGGGGTTTATGTGTGTATGTGTCTGTGAGAGAGTGAATGCATGCACACATTGCTCTTGATGATGATGATGGGCTATACATTTCAGCGTAAGACTCTCAGATCAAAAGGACGTTGATTCTAAGCTCCCTCAATAGCGGACTATAGTGTACAGGCCAAGGGGAGTAATCATACCACTCTATTTCGCTCTGGTCAGACCTCACCTAGACTGGCGTGTCC
This sequence comes from Iguana delicatissima, assembly GCA_948472985.1. Lineage (NCBI taxonomy): Eukaryota > Metazoa > Chordata > Lepidosauria > Squamata > Iguanidae > Iguana > Iguana delicatissima. The sequence goes on along the minus strand of CAOKZL010002696.1, from coordinate 125,057 downwards.
ATCTGGACACCACAGCTCAGGATAGATGCTGACAAGCTGGAACTTGTCCAGAGGAGGGCAATCTAAATGGTAAAAGGCTTGGAAACCATGCCCCATGAGGAGAAGCTTAGGGATTCTGGGGATGTTTAGCCTGAAGAAGAGAAAGTTAAGAGTCGACATGATAGCCATGTTTAAATATTTGAAAGGATGTCATATGGAAGATGGGGCAAGCTTGTTTTCTGCAGCTCCAGAGACTAGGACATGGAGCAATGGCTTCAAACAGCAGGAGAGAAAAAGAAAGATTTACCTAAAGATTAGTAGGAACTTCCAGATAGTAACAGCAGTTTGATGGTGGAATATGCCGTTTCCTGGGAGTGTGGTGCAGTCTCCCTTATTTGGAGGTTTTTAAACACAGGCTGGATGGCCGTCTGTCAAGGGTGCTTTGATTGTATCTTCCTGCATGGCAGAAGGGGGCCCTTCTGGTCTCTTCGAACTCTATGATTCTAAGTCCCATTCAGTAGGGCGATTTCACCCAAATAAACAAGGAGATTGCCGTCCTCATCCTTCAACTTCTTCCATGTGGTGCATACATAGGAAACCACTCCCCAGTGCCAAGTGAGTGGACAACAGCCTTGAGCACACAAACCTCTCTTTACGTTTATTGTTTTTATTCAACACAGCTGTGTCCCATCTCTTCTGTTTCATATGCCTTTATGCAATGGGGAATGCACAAGGGCACAAGTGAAGGAATTGGTATACTGGAGGCACTGATGAATCATGATGCATCATCCCAGAACTTCAACTGCATGTGCCACGGTTATACTCTCAGAACTCCACCTACGCAGCCATAAGCTGAATATGTCCACTGTGTGGCATTCAAAAAAAGTACGCCCACATGCTTATGGGTACCCTTAATGCCAACAAGATTCTGCTCTTGTTTCCAAAGTCTGAAAATGGCTGATCTGTGTAAAAGCAGCACAGGGCAGAAATGGGGAGCGCACAAAGATAAAACAGAGGGAGGTTGCTTTACTTCCAAAGTCCTACGGAAGTGAGCCTTGTATTTCTTTTGAAGGCTGCTTAGCATGAGAGAAGCACTGACAGATCTCATCTAGAAGGCTCCTCCAAATGCCTGAGGTTAGGAGAGAAGATGGCACAGAAGATGAAGCTGGTGTTGCCAGATCAGCAGAAAGCCCATATCCTGCATGGGGAGATGGAGTGTAAATTGCCACCCAATGAAGTCTGCTCTGTCTTCCCTCTTGCCCACTTTAGATTCACATAGTTCCTAGGGATGGGGTGACTTTTAGTGGCTGATGTAGAATAAAGGGCAGCAGAGGAGCATCTATTTTCATGTCACCAGGCATGCCGTGATAACATCATCCTCTGGAATCTCTCAGGGTTCCTCTGGAGGTCCCAGAGGATGACATCATGACTGTGAGTCTGACACACCCTGCTTTCCACCGGCCACCAAATGACAGTGGAGATGCAGGCAGCAGATGAGTTGCAATGTGATGAGGGAAGTAGTGAATTTCCTGGCAATGACAAGGACATGTCACCAACAGGATGACAGTCTCTGTCTCTTTTTCCAGAACTGCACTCCTGCTGCCTGGACCTGCAACAAGAACATTCACAAAGCACCATGGTGGTATTCTTTTCCTTGTCTTTCTCCAAACTGGAGAACTGGGGAAAGTGCATGCACCCATCACTTCTCTTTTTTTATCTCCTTCTCTCCACCTGTCTTGTTGGTGTACTGACTTTGTGTAAACACACAACACACATACAAAGGCCTTCAGGTTGAGCTGCTCAGCCATCCTGGTAGCTTGAAATAAGTGAAAATAGGGGCCCAGATTTTAGTGCAAAACTCAAGACACCTCCTCTTTCAGTGTTGCTTTCCCTGAAATTTGTCTCTCTGCCTGGAGGCCAAGAGAGAAAAGGAAGCCTTCAGTCAGTATCCTGAGGCTTGAAACCTATCCATAATGCACCATTATACCACTGTGATTCCATTTTACCAGCCATAGCGATATCCTGTGGAATTCTGGGGTTTACTGCTTGGAGAGGGGTCATTTAAACTGCTCAGACAGAGAACTCTTAATGCCTCCCCAAATGACATATCCCAGTACAATCCTCCCTCCACATTTGTGGGTTTGACCTTTGAGAATTTCATTATTTGCAAGGCACATGCTCCCCCCTCCATTTTCCTCCTCCCATTCCCTTGCATTCCTCACCCCAAACCTGCAAGGTTTGTGTTTAAAATAGATGTATTTTTCCCCTTTTGGGTGATCAAGGCTCTCCTCCACTGCTAGAGGTGTGTCCTCTCTGCCACTGGCTGCACATTCTTCTGTGTAATGGCCACTGATTGGTCAGGTGCTCTCTTTGTTCCTTCCTCTCCCCTCTGAGAGGGATCCCCTTTCTCAAGATGGCAACCAGAAGTAACTAGAATGCCAGAACTCAGCACCCTGCTCTTCTCCACCTGAAGGGAAAGTACCAGTAAGACCTTAACCTTGTCTTTTTTCTTCCCTCTCCCCAGGAGTGGCAGGGCAAGAGGCAAAGGAATGGGAGAGAAGAGCTCCAGAGGGGAATGGGAGAGGAATCATGAGGGGAGTTATTTGTGGTTTTTCCATTTTTATGAGGGTTCTGAACCCTGAACCCTTGCAAGTGTGGAGGGGCCATTGTGCAACAACATACATTTTTTCAGATAATTTTGAAAAGAAATTTACAAATGAAGCCTATTTTTTTTTTCCATTTTGGGACTTAACAGATGTACAGTTAGAAAAAGACTAAGGAAGACTATTGCAATGTATAGTCACCACCATGAGACTGAGATATGCACAGCAGTGGAAAGATTTGACAATACCAGCCACAGATGAGTGGACACAAAAGTGAAGTGGATTTAGCCGAGATGCACAAATGGACTGTTTTAATTCCAGATGGAATTATCATTGGAAGCCAATATTGGATTGCATCGCAAACTGATGGAAGAAAAAATGAAGTTATCCCAAGACAAATTTAACTAAAAGATAGCTTCAGCGCTACAAGACTTTAATAAGACAAATGTTAATTCAAATCTGGTGAAAATAACACAAGGAGAACAATTATGTGAGAACAAATAAAAGTTAATTTAAGCTATAACCCCAAGTGAAAAGCAATAAAGTGGAAGACAGGTGGGGGAAGGGAGGGGATAACTATTTATACATGTTTAAATTGGGAATATTTGTAAAACATATGAGATATGTAAATGCTGATTTATTTCTGGATGTGTTTAAATAATAAAAAAATATTTTTAAAAAAAAGCAAATAGAAAGAAGTGTGCAGTGTAGTAGGAAGGCTAGAGAAGCTGAGATAAGGTTGCTACATATAATTGTTGAGATGCAGATTGGAAATACTTTTTTATCTTTTATTTTTCAATTTTCTTTGTCTTTGCTTACAGGAAGATATGTTACAATTTTACTTTTAGACAATGTTGCTCATTCTTTTATCTGTCTTGCTGTTCAACTGTATCTTCATTTTTTTTAAAAAAAACTTAATAGAAGTCATTTAAAACAAACTACATATCCCAGAATTCCATAGGACACAGCCATGGCAGTCAAAGTGGAGTTGTAGTGTTGTGGCTCTTCTTGAGAAATGTATGAAAAATATGACTCCAAGTTGCATAGGAGGAAACTGTTTCCTCTCTTCGTGCACACAAAGACGATACACTCCAAGGCCCTACGGCAGGGGGAGACAAGCTGGGTGCTTAGAAAACACTGTTTTGGGCTTATGCCTCTCTCCCCAAGCCTGCCACATAAATCAGAAGTGACACAACTCCTAGTTGCCTTTTTTTTTAATTTTAGTCCAATTTTGCTCCTCCCCCCATTGTAGAGGTGTTAGGGATCTCTAAGGGTGGGTGCATGAGACTAGCACATTTGCTTAAGGCAGTGGTTCTCAACCTGTGGGTCCCCAGATGTTTGTGGACTTCAGCTCCCAGAAGCCCCAGCCATTGTGGTCAATGCTCAGGGCTTCTGGGGGCTGAAGTCCGCAAACATCTGGGGACCCACAGGTTGAGAACCACTGGCTTAAGGTTTATGACAGTTTGGAGCTAGTTTTGGACCAAGGCCATTTCTGCACTACCCTGTTATAGTGCTATTAATCCAACCTCCTGTGGAATTCTGGGGTTTGTAGTTGACAGAGGACAAAGAGCTCTCTGGTTGAGCATTCTAAAGGCCCTTTCCTAAACTGCAAACCCCAGGATTCCATAGGATCTTGAAAGTGGAGCGTGGAAGTGTCCCAAATAATGAGTCAGAAACAGTCTGGATTTTTTTTTTCATTTTTTAGAGTGTTGGAAGGTCTCAGAAGCCAGAGAAGTGGGGCTTGCAGACTGTGCACAGTCTGTGGGCTGCCCTGTCCCTCTGCTGGCGGATGAGTTCTTTCCGCACTAACTTGAAAAATCAAACCAAGGAAGCCATAAACATTTTTCCCCAGGCTCTGAAGTCTTTGCCAGCCTCCATCCATTGCCTTTCACCTCCTTCATGTGTCCCCTGTACCACTGATCAACATTCCCTTGCTGGCCATGTTCCTCTGGAGCAGTTAGGACGTTTGTGAACAATCCACGACATCATAGGAGCCAACGGCACCCAACAGGTGAGCGACTCGGCCGCACAGACTGATTTTAGGTTTTGCAGACAAGATGGTTCTTAACAGCTCCCGACACTTGAAGCTGTGAATCACAGCCAATTCCATGCCAGCCCTGCAAAACCAAAGCGCAGACTGAACCAGGCCAGGGTACCAGATGCTTCCACTAAACAAGACTAACAGCATCATTAAATTCCTGAGCTGTGAACTCAAAGGAACACTTGGAAAAAAGTCCGTAGCGGCAGAGTCGGCATCCGAGCCAAGCATTGTTTCTCAAAAGTAGGCTCCCTTCATCTTTCTTGCTGGCTCTGTCTCTCCCCCCCCCAACTCTTAGCATGCACAGAATGCCAAGGCCAAAAAAAGGGGGAGAATTCCTTGCAGCCGCAGCTGCCTTCCACCTCACTGGGTGCTCCCAGCATCTGCCGGTGCCCTGAGAGGCGGGTGGTGGTTTGTAACAAGAGAGGAGCCTGGCAAGAACCAAGCAGGTGGAGAACTGGAGAGAGAGAGGAAAAGAGGGAACATGTGCTCATGCACCCAAAAGAGTCCCCAGATAATGCTTAAACTTTTGCTTATTTACAGCTCCTGTAGCTGCGCTAAGATCTATTGCATTTACACCCAAATAAATTCTCCGCAGGAGACAGGTGGCAGAGCCCACCACCCAGTTATTTATGGCTGCTTCGTGGGGGGAAATGGAGAGTTGTAAAACGCCCAGAGCATGCCAGGGAGATTTATAGAGCTCCTCTTAAAAAAGAGGGAAAAATGCATATTTACTTCATCCCTCCCCACAAATTGTGTGCAGAAGGCCTGGCTTCTGACAGAAATGAAGACTCATTTCTGTCTCCAGAATATCATTTGGGTATCAGCTGTAATGACACCCAGTGTGGTGGAGCAGTTTGAGCACTGGAATATGAGTCCAAAGACCGCGGTTCAGATCCTCAATCAGGCACAGAAGCCCACTATGTGAGCCTGGGCAAGTCACACTCTCTCAGTCTCAGAAGAAGGCAAATATAACCTCCCTCTGACCAAAACTTGCAAAAAAAAAAAGAAAAAAACTATGATAGGGTCACCTTAGGGTCACCAGAAGTCAGAAATTACTTGAAAGCACACGACGACAACAACAACAACAACAACAACAACAACAACAACAAATCAACTATGTTACCATAGATAGCAGATGATACCAAATTGGGAGGGGTTGCTAATACACCAGAGGACAGGATCAAATTTCAATACGACCTTGACAGATTGGAGAGCTGGGCCAAAGCTAACAAAATGAATGTCAACAGAGAGAAATGTAAGGTCCCACACTTAGGCAGAAAAAATGGAATGCACAAATATAGAATGGGGGACACGTGGCTGGATAGCAATAAATGTGAAAGGGATCTAGGAGTCTTGGTAGATCACAAGCTGAACATGAGTCACCAGTGTGATGCGGCAGCCAAGAAAGCCAACGCAATGCTTGATTGCATCAATAGGACTATGGCGTCTAGATCAAGGGAGGTAATGTTATCACTTTATTCTGCATTGGCTAGGCCTCATTTGGAAATCTGTGTCCAGTTCTGGGCACCTCAATTCAAGAAGGATGCCGACAAGCTGGAACATGTCCAGAGGAGGGCAACCAAAATGGTGAAGGGTCTGGAAGCCATGCCCTATGAAGAACGGCTTAGGAAACTGGGTATGTTTAGTCTGCAGAAGAGAAGGTTATGACGGGACATGATAGCCATGTTTAAATATGTTGAGGAGGGAGCGGGCTTTTTTTCCATTGCTCCAGAGACTAGGACAAGGAACAATGGATTCAAGCTGCAGGAAAGGAGATTCCACTCGAACCTTAGGGAGAACTTCCTGATGGTCAGAGTTGTCCGGCAGTGGAATATGCTGCCTCAGAGTGTGGTAGAGTCTCCTTCTTTGGAGGTTTTTAAGGAGAGGCTGGATGGACATCTGCTGGGAATGCTTTGATGGGTGTTCCTGCATAGCAGGGAGTTGGATTCGATGGCCCCTGAGGTCTCTTCCAACTCTATGATTCTATGTTACTGAAACATGGCAGGGCAAGGTTGGGTTGCTGATCCCTTGCTTCACTAGCCAATCAATTGTTTGTTACTCCTAATGAAGACACAGCAAATGGGTCCTTACAAAGAAAGGCTACCAGATGAAGCCACACAAGAAGGTAGCATAGCTCAGAAGCCCCAAGGCCCAGTAGTTTGACCCTACCATCTCTCAGTCCTAGTGGGATGATCTTCCCACCTCTAATGCATGACATCAGAGGCCCTTGAGGAAGCAGACAGAGTCCACAAAAGCTTATTAGCAGGTTGTACGCCCCCATACTTTGATATAGTTTAATTGGAGAAATATGATTTAATTGGAAAAATATATTAATTGGCATAAATATAAAATTTACACAGCCATGGCTGTATGGCTAAGCTGGATAAGAGGAAAATGCTGGCTGAGCATGTGCATTGCAAATTAGGTCAGAAACATAGCCAGGTCACAGTCAGGAAATCACCAGGAAACTCCAGCGATAAGAGGCTTGCAGTTAGCCTTAAAAACTCATTCTGCTAGAGACCATGGCATTTGGGAGATGGCTGATTGTTTCAACTCCTCTCCCTCTGACCAAGCAAATTTCCCATTTGTTCTCACAGCTGTCTGACAAGTACCAAGCTATCAGGACAACCATTAGCCCTTTGTCACCTAACACTAAGACCATTAGCCTGTTTTGGACCTCATTGCCCACTCTGCAAACTCCATTGTTTACTCTGCTGGAGAGCCATTAATACCCTCATCCTCCATGCAGAAACAGGATATTTAGACCCCTAGTTTTTGGCCAGTCAACTTGCAGTATACCAATTGCTGGTCACCACTCTGCTGCTCCAATTTCCAAATGTGTACTCTCCTTAGACTTGTGTCCAAACCACATTTTCTCTTTGCTTCTCCCCTGGATTAGTAAATATCACCCACTTTGCTGTAAATCTTGCTGTCCAAAATTTTCTTCCCGTTTCCTTCAGTTAGCCTTGTGTGATTGCATGACTGCTCGGACCTTGTGTGTGTGATTGCAATTCCCCAGTTACATGATAACGGTACTACACCACCTGTCAGGAATCTCTCCCTGCTGAGCCACAGCCAGCAAGGGAGGAGGGAGGTCAGAAATACTTTCAGGGAGTGTCCGAATATACAAAACACAAGGAAAACACAAGCCGAGCCAGGTCAAGGTCCAGTCCTAATGTTCATGAGACAGCGATCCATCCAGAGGATTTCAGGGAACAGGAGATACAAAGGTCATGAGGACTTGCTAGTAATTTGCTGCAAGCAGAGAGCAGCCACGCCAGCAGACTTAAATAGCCACTGTGAACAGGTGTTACTTGTTATTGTTTCCTCAACCTTGTCTATGAAGCCTCCCTCTGAGCAGCCCGTTTCAGCCTTCTTTGTGATTGAGGGCGTATGGGCACAGGTGGCTGCAGCTCCTCTGCATCACTGCTGGTTCCCTCTCTGTCATCAGCTGGCTGGGGCAACTCTGTCTCTGTTTGATCTTCCAGTGTGGGGGATGTTTGCAAGTTGACTTGCTCACTCACTGGCCCAGTCCTTGGCACAGTCAGTTGCTCCTCAGTCTCAGAGGCATCGTCTATCCCACTCACTGGCTCTGTCCCAGGCACAATCAGTTGCTCCTCAATCACAGCAGCAGCATCTATCACACCACCCTTCTGCTGAATGCCAACATTGCTCAACAGACTGTGTGGCTGCCAACATGCCTGCCAATGGCACCATTGTGCATTGAGAAATGCACCAAGGCAGTTTCTGCAATGCCATTGTATCAAAGGGTTCATTGAAGGCACTAACGAACAGCCATGTAACAGCTGAAAGTGTGCAACTGCATGTCTGAATGACTATGCATTATTCCCACCTAGAATAGAGTCATTCAATCAGTTACTGAGAGGTAAATCAACAAATGGGTAAACCCAGTAGATACAGCGGTTCTTGTCTACTTAGTACTAGCAGTAGGACTGAGGCCCCTATGAAATTGCTACAACAGTGAAACCCTGCTTGCACAACCCTAAACTGAAGATATCTGTCCTATGAAGATCCAAAAGTCCAGTTTCTACAAGGGAACTGATATGGATCATACCTACAGAATTCCAGCCCTTGCATCTGAACTGTAATAGTCTGGTATACAAACTTCGCTATGGATTCAGTTGAGGACCACCATTGGAATAAAGCAGTGGTTCTCAATCTGTGGGTCCCCAGATGTTTTTGGACTTCAGCTCCCAGAAGCCCTGAGCATTGACCATAGTGGCTGGGGCTTCTGGGAGCTGAAGTCCACAAACATCTGGGGACCCACAGGTTGAGAACCACTGGAATAAAGAGACCAGTTGGGATGGATGGATGGATGGATGGGTAGATAGGGACACTATATTGTGTTGGCCTGGAAATAGAGTGCGGAGAGCAACCTGATGTGGGTCCTGCTGAGGCCAGGTGTCACTCCATGACTATCTCCTCAGTCTTCCCTTGGGTAAAACATCTCAGCCCCAAAGACAGTCCAACTACTTGGAATGCTCCCCAGCTGACTGTGATTGGAAGGTAATCCAGCAGACTCCCACTTAAGCCACAGGACTCTACACGTGAGATCTTGAGCTCCAGGTTTGCCTCAAGGGTGGCTTCCTTCCCCACTCCTTGGGCTGTGGGAGCTTCAAGAAGAAGTTACAAAGCCCTACCCTACACTAAAAGGGAATCAAAGGTATATATTCTCCCTCCCTGCTACCTGCCAGATGACAGCCTATTTATCAAAACCACTCAGAGCCAATTGTCCATGTCCTGCAGATACAGTGTGGTGTGGGAAAGAACCAAGTCAAGGGGAAAAATGTCCCTACCCAACCCCAAAACAACCAGTAAAATTCACACTGCACTGAAGACGGGTGACATTGTGAAGATCCAAAGCACAGACTGCGGCAGGCCAGATCCAAAGAGGGCACATGAAGAGGCAAGTAGGCTTTAAATAGCCTTTGGCTCTGTCCTGGTGACCTGCACTGGACACAAGGCACCCTGGTCTCTCCCATGGAGGGCATCAAACTCTTACCCTCCCCCTCAGTTTCATTCATCATGCAGGCCCAGGTATATAATCCGCAAACTTCTGTTGTCAATGATGGGGAAAGGCACACACTACTCTAAAGACCTTTCTCAAAAGGGAACAATTAAGGGATAAATAAATTTCACTCTTTTGTCTCCTTGGAATCATGTACAAATACAGAATGACAGTACAGAGTTGCATGATAATGTTAATTTGCAACCACATGGGCATACCCAGTTTGCACATGGAATGCCATTAAATCTTTTTTCAAAACAGCTGAGGCAAGCACATTGGCTTGCATTAGAATCATACAGTCAAGAAATGGAAGACACCACATGGGCCATCTAGTCCAAACCCCTACTATGCAAGAATATACAATGACAACACTTCTGAACAACGCCCATCCAACCACTGTTTGAAGACCTCCAAAGCAGGAGGGTGCACCCCCTTCTGAGAAATTTGTTCCACCCTCCAGCAGTTTGTACGGTAAAGAAGTTCTTCCTAATGTTTAGGTGAAATCTCTTTTCTTGTAAATTGAATCTGTTGGTTTGCGTTCCAGTCTATGGAACAACAGGAAACAAGCTTGCTTCATCTTCCAAATCACTTCCCTTCAGATACTTGAAGCTGTCTCTCATCTCATGTCTCAGTCTTCTTTTCTCCAAGCTAAACATCTCCAGCTTCCTAAGCTGTTCCTCCTGGGATCTGATATTCGAATTGGACCAAAGGGCCCTAGTAGTCTCTTCTACTATGGTTTCCAGACCTTTAACCATGTTGGTTGCCCTTCTCCAGACACATTCCACCTTGTCAATATCCTTCTTGTCATGTCTAGAACAAGACATGACAAGAAGGATATGACAATGTCTGGAACAAGACATGACAAGAAGGATATTGACAAGGTGGAATGTGTCTGGAGAAGGGCAACCAACATGATAAAAGGTCTGGAAACCGTAGAATCATAGAGTTAGAAGAGACTACAAGGGGCCTCAGGTCCGACTCCCTGCAGTGCAGGAATATCAGATCCCAAGAGGAATAGCTTAGGGAACTGGAGATGTGTAGTTTAACGTAGATGTAGAAGTCAGGTTTTGCATCCTCTTCTACATGCTACGCCTGCTACTAACTACACAAAATTTGTGCCAGGGATTCCATTTTGAAGACTTTAAACAGCGCAAGGACAAAATTGATTACCTGACCTTGGCACTATAAGAGGCATTCTGTAAGAGGCATAAGTGAGAAAACTCAACCCTTGGGGCTCAATATGGTACCCTTGTCAGGGGACGACCTGCCTTTCTCAACACTTTTGGAGAAAGATCATAATCTTCACTTAGTCATAATTAATAGGGCTTCATTTTGACAAGACGGGGGGAAAAGGATTTTAAATTCACCTTTCAGTGACATGGTACTTATTTACAATGGCAATGTGTCTATCATCAGCATAGAGAAAGATTGATCTCTTTGCTTGACATCTGACAAGAGGATGCAGTCTACCATCCATACAAAAAGAGGCTAAATCACATCAGTGCAGGTTAAAGTATCTCATCCCAAGGACACAGCCTAGCTGAGCCCCATTAGTGTCTGCTGTGAGGTTAGGTGAAGCAGTTGTTGCTCACAGCACACCCAGTTTGTTAGAGTTGGGATAAAGAGATCGTACGCACCTTTTCTCCACTGAGATTTGAGACAATTTATCCAAGGGAACCTTTCCTAAAGAGACTGTGGCTGATGTACAGAAAGGGTTGGACATATTTGTCCAGTGTGGAGCAGTTGTGTTCCATTCAAGGCTGTGAAAGCACGGTGGTGCGTGTGTTGTCATTGTATATGGATGCAGCAGCATATGTGGATGTTCATGTGCACAGACATGGTACGGATGTAGGGCTTTGCTAATTTTCTTATCAGAGGAAGCAATGAGTAATTTCAGCAATTTTCCCCTCACTGCAAGAAAGTCTTTGAAAACTGTGCAGTTTGTGAGGACTATGCACAGTCTGAGACTTATTCTGTACAAAATTTACAGGAAATAGCACTTTTTGTGAAGAAAAAGGTATTTCTGCAACTTCTCTTTCAAATTATTGGTGGCTAGAGGCTTTCATATCAGGGGACAGTGAATATTCTCTGGATTCTAGTCTGAACTCCAAGGTGCTGGATTTATTTTGGGACCGGGGTCAGCATCTCAGAGAACCCCTTTACAGCTCAGATTCACTGCTCTCACACCGTGAAAACCACCAGCTACCACTTGGCCTGAGCCAATTTCGCCAGAAATCTTGAAAGCTAATAACTTCCACATGACTCCTTCATCAGCTGGTCTTTGTATGTGCGTGTTAAGAATGAGCCAAATTGTTATGACTTGAAGTAGTACAGTAATTAGCCCCCTTTTCAAGAAAGGAACTAGGTCAGATCCCAATGATTCAAGGCCAATTCGTTTTCTGTGAATTATTTGTAAATTATATTATGATTCTTATGTTATCAGTGTAAGCATGGGGCTCAGCCTGAAGTTTATTCTTAGAATGGAAGAAATTAGAGCTAGTCAAGAGAGATCCATTGTGGAGTCATATTGTCGTATGTCTTCAAGTTGTTTCCAATTTATGGTCTGAGAGAGTGAGACTTTCCAAGGTAGCCCAGTGGGTTTCCACAGCTAAGTGGGGATTTGAACTCTTGTCTCCTGGAGTTCTAGTCCAACATTCAGACCACTACATCTCACTGGCTCTGCCTTTAAATCAGCTCTGACCTTCTCGTTAGGTTTCCTTGGTGAGATTTGTTCAGAGCGGGCTTGCCTTTGCCTTCCTCTGAGGCTAAGGCCCTTTTCGCACAGCATTTTCCATGTGAAAGGGCCCTTCGAGCAGCGCGCAAATGTGAGGAGCAGTCCACATGATGCACTCACATTTGCGCGATGCTCCAGGGCCTGACACGGACCATGCACACACTTTTTCATTTTTGTGTTTAAGCCAAAAATGGTGCCTGGTCACGCATCGCTCTGGGGCCCCGCGCGCACTTACCTTGTGTGCGGAGCCTCGGGAGCCAGTCGGTCAGGCTTCCTGTCCAGTGCAGCCTGGGAAGGTCCCAGGCTGCACTGCAAAAGGAAGAGGAGGGGCTCTCGCGCAAGCTGGAAGCTTGTGCAGAGCCGAGGGAACCCAGACACAAGAGCCTCTCTCCAGAGGCTGCTCACGCAAGCACTGCACCCCAATGCCGAGAAAAGGTGAGTTGTGGAAAGGGCCTATGACAGTGCGAGTTGGCCAATGTCACCAAGTGGATTTCCGTGGCTGAGCAGGGATTTGAATACCAATCTCCAGAGTTCTAGTCCAACACTGAAATCACCACACTATGTTGCTTCTAGTAAGGGAACTTACCTGTGTGTAAACACTAACAGGACTGTATCTTCTCAAAGCAAAACAATGGCCCACAGATTGGAAATGTTCAGTCCCCAGTTAAAGTATCCATGTTTTATCCCCCATGCAAGCACAATGATGTTCAAAATTCTACAACAAGGACTTTTACCACATATGGAGCAAGATATGCCAGATGTCCAAGCTAGGTTCAGGAAAGGAAGAGGCACTAGGGATCATATTGCAAACATAACACTGGATAATGGAAGACCCCAAAGGATGCAACGGGATCACATATGCGACATACATTTCTACACCCTTGAACTGAAGTGGACACACCACATCCAACAAAAATATACAGCTGCTTCCCTAGAGAAACTTACACATGTACAAGATACCAACAAGATTCTGAACTCTGTTTCTCCCACATACACCTCTGTCCAACTGTATATCTCTGACATTCTGAGTATCTTTCCTGTAGTCAAAAATGCTGGGAATTAGAGTTTCCCAGAGTGCTAGCCCTTTGGGAAATTCTATGAAAGCTAAAGCTGTTAGGAATTAGCCTTCTTTTAGAAGAGTTAAAGAAAAAACACATCCCAATCTCTGTGTGGCTTTCCTGAACTGAGACTGACTTGGAAAGCAAAATAAGGCAGGCAGTTTCTGGTTCCAAACTTAAAAGATTTACTAATAAACTTCACAATTACATATGCATTGAAGAAACTAAATCCTGACTAACTAACAAAAGGATTAGGGAAGATAGTAGCTTCATTTGTAACTCAACAACTTCTTCATGGAGAGGCTAGCATAGCAGAGAAAGAGTGCCAGAAGCAAGATTGCAAAAGGACAAAGAGAGAGAGTGAGGAGTGGTCTTCTATGTAGAGCCAATGACTGACTCCAGGATGTATCCTGGGTCACATGGTCTGGATACCATAGCCAATCATTTTAAATAACACAGAGAGCAACAGTTGAGACTTTAGGTGAGAGGCCAGAGGGCTTTTACATGCAAAGGAAAATTAACTCTATGCTAGCTAAGCCTCATTTGTCCTAGAACAAGTTGGGGTGGGGCAGAAAATGCAAGAATTTTCCAACAAAAAATGACTACACGAGGTTCTGAATGTGCCTCTCACCAGTCTAAGTTCAGTACTCACCCCATTACCCCATACTGCCTCTCAAGGGCTGAAGTCAAACTCTTTTTGTCCTGCAGCCCCTATACTTCTGGAGATCAGCACTGGGGTGCCACAGTGAAGTTGAATGCCCTTGCTTCTCTTTATATGCCAGGGAACAATCAAGTCAATGCTTGGATAGGGACAATAAGCTGGAAAGACATGTAAATAGCTTTGCCCTTCTTAGCTGAAAAGGAAAGAGGGTAATCGTGATCAATAAATCAGAAGCAGCTGTTGGACAAGATAACTTTCCAGCTCCATCAGTCTATTAATTGTGGGTGTGAGGGGCGTGTGATGCTCTTTATTGACCCTCTGCATCTGGCATGTAAATGGTTGTAGCATGTGCTTTTCCCAGACCCTCCAAGATGGGTGAGGATTAGAAACCCAAAGTCATAAATAGCTGGTGCTTATTTATGTCTGATGATGCCTGATGAAATGCTGGAATTTTAAGTATCTTCTCCACAAGATAGAAAGAAAAGATATATGTATTTTACAGCTTATCTAGAAGTACTAATGAGATTTTTTAAAATATATATTGGGGGGGTACACATATTCTGAGACTGTGGAATGAGCTATCTTGCATATTTTGGAACTTTCTGTTTGGATTTCCAACAAAGGCCGTTTCCGCACTAGACTATTACAGTGCTATTATTCCACTTTCAACCTCCTATGGAATCCTGGGGTTTGCAGTTTAGGGAGGGGCTTTTAGACTTCTCAGCCAGAGAGCTCTTTGGCCTCAGGAAACTACTAACCCCAGAATTCCACAGGAGGTTGAAAGTGGAATAATAGCACTGTAACAGTGCAGCGAGGAAGTGGCCTGAGAGCTGGATGGGACCTCAAGGGTCATACAGTCCAGCCTCTTGTCATGCAGACATACACAGCTAAAGCACTCTTGAAAAATGATAATCCAAAGAAGGAAAAGCAATCACTCTCTGGGGCAGTCTATGTTGCTGCTGTTGGTTGTGGTTGTTGTGGTTGATGTTGTTGTAGTTGTGTCCTTTCAAGACACTTCTGACTTATGGCAACCCTCTCGTGTTTTTTTTCCTGACAAGATTTGTTTGGAAGGGGGTTGCCATTGCTTTCCTCTGAGGCTGAGAGAGTGTGACTTGCCCAAGACCACCCAGTGGGTTTTCATGGCTAATTGGAGATTTGAACCCTGCGCTCCCAGAGTCCTAGTCCAGTGCTCAAACTGTTACCAGGCCATACACCCCCACACTTAGATATGGTTTAATGGGCAACTTACAATTTAATTGGCAAAATATATTAATTGGCATTGATATAAAACATACCCTGCTATGGCTGTATGGCCAGGCTGTATAAGAGGAAAAGACTGGCTGAACACGTGCATTGTGAATTAGGTCGGAAGAAACCTCCAGGTATAACCAGGTCATAGTCAGGAAATCATCAGGGAACTCCAGAGATAATAGGTTTGCAGTTAGCCTTAATGACCCAACCCTTTTAGACAATAGTGGCTGAAAGATTCCCACAAGACAGCTGATTTTCTTAACTCCTTTTCTTCTGACCAAGCAAACCTCTCCTTTGTCCTCAAATCTGTCCAACAAGTACCAAGCTATCAGGACAGCCATTAGCCTTTTGCCATCTAAAACTATTAGCCCATTCCAGATCTCATTGTATGCTCATTAAACTCCATTGTTTAGTCTTCCAGAGAGCTATTAATACCCTTGCTCTCCAGGCAGAAATTGGGTATTTAAACCCCTGTCTTTGGCCTGTCAACTCATAGTACACTGATTGCTGGTCATCACTCTGCCACTCCGATTTCCGATTGTGTACTGTCCTTAGACTTGTGTCTAAGCCACATCACTGCTTCTTTACTGCTCTTCTGGATTGGTAGCTATCACCCACTTAGCCCTCAAATCTCGCTATCCAAAACTCTCCTCCCTTTTCCTTCAGCTAGCCTTGTGTGATTGCATGACTGTATGAATCTTGTGTGTGTGATTCATTCCCCCAATAAAGCACCATTAAGTACTGGTAAACATAGGTGTAAAAGATCTCATTAGACTACTTGCCTCTCACAGGCCTCCTCTTTGAGCTAATAATTCCCCACCTTTTCACAGAGGTACAGCATCACGGATAGACTCCTGAATCACCCACGTTTTGAGATAACAAAACTACTACACCATGCTGGCCATCACAGTCTGTACTCTTGTATTCCGTTATACTATTTTAAATCCCCAAAGATGGATGGAGGAACTTCCCTTTAAAAGAAGGATGCAGTACTGTGGCTATAAATGAAGACTCCTTGCTTCTCTCACTACTGACAGCTTCTTGCCGGGGAAGCATGCTTAACTTTAATTAAGGCGTCGAAGTTCTCAGGCTAGGGAAATGGGGAGGCCCAGCCAATTGCTTAAACTGCTTCCTGGCACCTTTCGAAACTGAACTCATGTAGCAAATTAAAAAATGCTAATAGCCATCCAGTGAAAGAAAGGAGCACCTTCCTCCCTCTAATTTCAGCAGGTCTGCACCTTAATTAACTCTGAGAAATGAAGCTCTTTCCATTCAGGAACAATTAGCCGCAAAATATACAGACACTACAGTCTTTTATCCCTGCCACACAAAGCTCTCCAGTTCTTGGTTATCTACTGGAAAAAGACACACAAAAGTTTATTCCACTCTGATCCACTACATACACTACACAACTGTAGCAGTTTCATGTCACTCTAACTGCCATTGTCCCATCTTGAGGGATCCTGGGAATTGTAGTTTTCTACTTACTACCAAATATTGAGTATGGACTTAATACTCCCTGCGAGAGATCCCTAGTGCTCTCCTCTGAACTACAACATGCAAACTCTCCAGGAGAGAATTATCGGTACCTCCCCAAACTCCAAATGCCAGAATTACACAGGACAAAGGCCTGACAGTTAAAGTGAGATGAAACTGATGTAACTGTATGGCCTGGATACACTCTGAGGGTGCTTCAAGACAGCGAACTCCTGGTACTGTTAGCCAAAGTTTTGCTGCCATTGTTCTAATTGATTTATTCTAAAAAGTACATAGACATGGTTTAAAATCATTTTAACCATTTTAACCTGTTAGATTGTTTAGTCTTCTAGTCACTTTCAATTTTATTTTTTATTGGTTTAAATTTTAAAATGTTGTAAACTGTAAGTTCAGTTTACTGGTATGCTGGCATGTGATACAGGACTGGATAGACCCAGTGTTGTATACTGGTTTGAGTGTAGAGTGTTCAAATCTTCACTCAGCCACAGAAACTCACTGGGAGATCTTGATCAAGTCCCACTCTCTGTGTTCCCGCACCCTACCGTCCCTCCAAAGTATGCAATATTCATAAAGTGGACTTACTAATGACTGAAGAACATGATTGGGGTCATGCTGACAGGAGACATGTTTGGAGTCATGAAAGCCCAGACAGGATTATGTAGAAACCCATGACGCTGATAGGTTTGTACTAATCTCTTAACTGCTTCAGGTTCTTTGCATTTTCAAACACAGTGGAAGATGAACTGCCCAGATAAAGCAATCAGAGACCATCCCTTGATCTTACTCTACCAAGTTCTTCCCTATGCAACCTACCTGACCAAACATTAAAGCCTTTTTTGCACAGCAGTTTGCAAGCGAAAGGGTCCCTTGAGCATTGCTTAAATGTGAGGAGCGGTCTGCATGACACACTCTCATTTACGTGACGCTCAAGGGCCTCACGCACAGTGCACGCGCATTTTTTTATTTTTGGCTTTTAGCCAAAAATGACCCGTGCTTGCGGACTCGTCAGGAACCCCACGCACACTTACCTGCCATGCGGAGCCTCTGGAGCCAGGCCGGTTGAGCCTCCTCTCCTCAGTGCAGCCTCCAACTCCCAGGCTGCACTGTGGAAGGAAGGAAGGGGCGCGGGTGGGGCGCGAGCGCGAGCAGGAAGGAGCTGCGGAGCTGAAGCAGGAGGCTTGCGAGAGCCTTCCTGCCCAGGCTTCTTGCGCGAGCCCCACACCCCAGCAGCGTTAAACGGTAAGGTGCGAAAAGGGCCTAAGAGATTGTCATGAATCTCATCAATGTTTTGCCACTCCGGAGTTAAGCAATCATCCCATCCAGGACCCCTTTGTCAGTCCCATGGGAAAATCATTACGGCTTTGTCAATACAGCCCTTCAGGTTATGAAATAGGATATAAAAATCCTAGCTTTGACCTCAGCCAATTGCATTAGATAGGATATAGACCAGACTGCTGTTCCTCCATGCTAACCTCAGACATTGTCTGAGTCCCTCCACTGCAAACTCCTTCTTCAAGACTGGATACTATAATCCTTTTCACCTCTAATCTCCCTCTATCCAATCTTTCTCGCCACCTATAGTCCTATAGTCTTCTATGGTTCTTAAGAGTGTCTTTTCTTGTGTGTTCGCTAATTCCAAATAAAAATGCTCTGTTTAACTTTTAACTGGAGTCCTCTCTACAGTTAGTACTGATATCCATAGGTGAAAAGATCCTACTGTTAACCTCCTCTCACAACCCTCCTTTGATATATAATTCCCCCAAATTCTAAGGAGATGGTGGTATAATGGGTGGACCCCAGCATCTCCCACCTCTTAGGGTAACATGAACCTCTGAATAAATATTGCCCCCCCAAAAAAAAATGCTAAGAGAGGGTCACTATAAGTCAGAATCAACTTGAAGGTATCAGTGAGCCAGCATAGTGTAGCAGTTTGAATGTTGGACAAGGACTCAGGAGAGCAGGAGCTGAATCCGTGCCGCTCAATGGAAGCCCACTGGATGACCTTGGGTAAGTCACACTTTCTCACATGCTTAAAGGAATGCAGTGGCAGACCTCCTCTCAAATCTTGCCAATAAAAATCTGTGTTTCTTCCCCCCCCCAAAGGATTGCTATAAATCAGAGAAGACTAAAGACACACATAACAACAACAGCCATACTTACTTTGTAGTTGCAAACTCCCTATAATTAGTCAAAAACACCTAGATTATAATAAAAGGGTTCTTTATTTCATAGAATCATAGAATCATAGAAATGTAGAGTTGGAAGAGACCACAAGGGCCATCCAGTCCAACCCCCTGCTATGCAGGAACACCCTCAAAGCACTCCCGACAGATGGCCATCTAGCCTCTGCTTAAAAACCTCCAAGGAAGGAGACTCCACTACACTCCAAGGCAGCAGATTCCACCGCCGGACAGCCCTGACCGTCAGGAAGTTCTTCCTGAGGTTCAGGTGGAATCTCCTTTCCTGCAGCTTGAATCCATTGCTCCTTGTCCTGGTCTCTGGAGAAGCAGAAAACAAGCCCTCTCCTTCCTCTACGTGGCATCCCTTCAGATATTTAAACATGGCTATCATGTCCCCTCTTAACCTTCTCTTCTGCAGACTAAACATACCCAGCTCTCTAAGTCTATCCTCATGGGGCATGGTCTCCAGGCCCCTCACCATTTTGGTCGCCCTCCTCTGGACCTGCTCCAGCTAATCCATATCCTTCTTGAATTGGGGTGCCCAGAACTGGACACAGTATTCAAGATGAGGTCTAACCAAAGCAGAATAAAGTGGTACCAGTACCTCCCTCGATCTAGACACTATACTCCTATGGATGCAGCCGAGAATTGCATTGCCTTTCTTGGCTGCCGCATCACACTGCTGACTCATGTTCAGCTTGTGGTCTATTAAGACTCCTAGATCCCTTTCACACGTACTGTTAGCCAGCCATGTGTCCCCCATCCTATATGTTTGCATACCATTTTTTCTGCCTGAGTGTGGGACCTTACATTTTTCTCTGTTGAAATTCATTTTGTTAGCCTTGGCCCAGCTCTCCAATCTGTCCAGGTCCTTTTGAATTTTGATCCTGTCCTCTGGCGTATTAGCAACCCCTCCCAATTTGGTGTCATCTGCAAATTTGATCAGCGTGCCCTCTATTACTTCATCCAA
Organism: Iguana delicatissima; assembly: GCA_948472985.1. Taxonomy (NCBI): domain Eukaryota; kingdom Metazoa; phylum Chordata; class Lepidosauria; order Squamata; family Iguanidae; genus Iguana; species Iguana delicatissima. The sequence continues at coordinate 105,054 of CAOKZL010002696.1, read as the reverse complement.
GTCACTAATGAAGATATTGAACAGCACCGGGCCCAGGACAGAACCCTGTGGCACCCCACTAGTCACTTCTCTCCAGGATGAGAATCTGCCATTGGTGACCACCCTTTGGGTATGGTCAATCAACCAGTTACAAATCCACCTGACAGTAGCCCTGTCCAGCCTACATCTTACTAGCTTCTTTGCAAGAAGCCTTTTGCACAAGTGGGGAGTAGCTATGCTCATGAACCCAAGACAAACCACTCCAAAGAAATGGCTGCATGCAGGCAGCTACATACCCTGCTAAGCATGATTACAGAAGCAAAAAATGCAAGTTAATTGGCTAATCCAAATACATACGTATAGGAACTATGTCATGAATAAATTATTATGTCAGTATCCAAGCATTATACATGACCATATAGGTGGTCCCAAATTATAGTATCAGATCCCACCTTGGGGGTATGTAAGTTAATATTCTAATAAAGCATAATGAGCTAGAGGTAACTTTAAGTCATGCATATCTTCTTCCTCCTCCCAACAATCCGGTTTAGGATAACTCTCTTAACTGCAATGTTTCAAGATCACCAGGCACAGATGGTTTCTTACACCTGCAATTCTATTTTCAGTCAGCTTCTACAGACTCCCATTGTTCCAGTTTCAAATGTAACTTTTATCAATGTCAGGGTCCATCTGCATTCCTAAGAGAATGGCACACTTCCCAGGACTAGAATAAACAATGATGTCCTCCCAAGCTGAATTTAGCATAAGTTTTCAAAGAATATTTGACTGCATTACTCATCCTGTTTTAACTACAATTAAACAGATTTCCCATCACAAAGTTCATATTTTTATCTCATCCCATCAGCTTCAATAGATTAAAAAGAATGAATATTCTCCTTTTGCCTTCTTAGTGATTTAGAAAAAAATGAAAAGGAAAAAGATGGAAGAATCTGGTAAAAAAAGAAAAAAATAGAAAAAAAAGCTGTGGGAAAATGTAGAAGTTGGCTTTGGCCATTTCCACACTAGACTGTTATAGCGCTATTATTCCACTTTCAACATCGTATGGGATCCTGGGGTTTGCAATTTAGGGAGGGGCATTTAGAATTCTCAGCCACAGAGCTCTTTGGCTTCAGAAAACTACAAACCCCAGAATTCCACAGGATGTTGAAAGTGGAATAATAGCACTATAACAGTATAGTGTGGAAATGGCTATTGTCTAGACTATTGGTAACACCTTGTGAATAAGGCAAAGTAATTACACAATAAGAGTGCGTCTGAAAGCACTCTGGAGTTATACGTCAATTGGACTACACAAGCTTTGGGTTGAATGGCAATATTGTGTGACTGAACCAAGACAGCAAAGTGCAACCAAATGCACAAACAAATATGCATGGTTTTCCATGTACAACATACAATGCTCCACCATGCACAAAGTGAATCTGTGTATAATGACACTATATGCACGACTCCACTCCCAGAAACTAGAATGGTATGCAGCCATTTCGCATGAGAGAGAAATGTCCAGTTGCTTCCATAGGGAACCTACGCATGTGTAAGAGACCAGCAGGAGTCCAGCTGGAATCTTTTTTCCAATATTAGCTAATGCAAATAGCACCTGGGGAGCTTAAGAGAGCATGCAGCTCTTGGATTTGCACATTACTGCAAAAGCAAGATCCATTTGCCTCTCCAAACACAATCTGGTGAAGCCAAATGGCTCGAAGGAATGATCCAGAAAGATGATCTTTCACAAAGACTTCAGTGCTGCCTACCTAAACAGGTCTCAAATCATGCTAAGGCAGCTGCTTCACACTGACTCTAATGCTGAAAAGGCTAAAAATATAAGCGAGAGAAAGAGAGAAACTCCTACTTTTTCCAGATCCCGTTTGCTCATGTGACAATCCCAATTATGTTATTTAAAGAGCCTCATTTGTCTTTTGTTCCATCACCAGACCAAAACCTTCAAAAATTTGGGATTGAATGGTGGGAACTGGTAAGGCCAGGCAGCACCTAATTGCTAAGCCATCTGCATAAAGAAGAAGAAGGATTCCTGCCTTTTTAAAATATATGTGAGGGCGATCTGGCTGCGACATCTGTCACCCCACTGATTGCCAGGGTTGATTCGGCTGATTTGGCTGGCTAGGCGGGTGTCCCCTTCCTCCCTCACCGTTCCATGTGCATCCTTCCTGAAGCTGCACGATCGGTGGAAGAGGACGACCATCCCAGATAGAAGGAGTGTACCATTCTTCGGTCAAGGGGATACGATAGCTGCGCTCCCCTGCTAGAACCTCCAAACAAGGTCAACATTTATTTAGATTTTTAAACACCAAGTGCACACTTGGCATGAGGACAGTGGTGCCCTCCCTGTCACATATTCAGTGATTCCTCTGTTTTATTCCAGACTGAAAAGAACCTAAACAATGTGCTGGGCCCATCACTGGTGGAGTGTGTGAAGCTACCTGGCTGTCTTCCAGACTGAAAAAGAACAAGGGAACCAGAGAGATGGAACGGTCTGGGTGTCAGAGTAGGGGACTTTCTGCCCTGCACTGTTACAGTGCTATTATTCAATTCAATTCCAGCTCTATCGTTCTATGATTCTATGACTGCTTCTGCCCTACACTGTTATAGTGCTATTGTTCCACATTCAACATCTTATAGAATCCTGGGGTTTGTAGTTTACTGAGGCCAAAGAGTTCTCTGGCTAAGAATTCTAAACGTCCCTCCCTAAACTGAAAACCCCAGGATTCCATAGGATGTTCAAAGTGGAATAATAGCACTATAAGTGTAGTGCAGAAAGGCTCTGGGACTGCAAGAGATCTGCGTTTGATTCCCCGCTTAGGCATGGAAACCCACTGCTGACTTTAGTCAAGTCACATTCTGTCAGCTGAAAAAGAAGGCAGTGACAAACCCTCTCTGAAGAAATCTTTCAATGAAAACCCCATGATAGGCTCATATTAGTGCGACCATGAATCAGAAATGATTTGAAGGCACAAAACAACAATGAAAAGGAGCTATCCAAAGTTCTGAACCCCGGACCCTGATGTTGGATCCGAGCCACAATGTGCCATTTCTCTTGCTCCTCCATTGCTGAAGTTCCTTGAACAGAAGGATCCAGATGAGGAGCAAGTCAAACAGCAGAACTGGCTGCTTGCCTGTAGGAGAAGCAAAACATCCTGGCAGGAAATTCTCAAAGCGTTTCCTTGGTGACAACAAATTTGTAATTGCTTGATCCTATCACCCATGTGCTGCAAGGGACATGACTGGGGAGAAGAAGCGCACCAGGAAGAATAGCATAGCTGGCATAATTTTATTGTACAAAGGGCGATGCCTAATTGGAGGTAAGGACTGGAGAGCCGGGCCAAAGCTAACAAATTGAATGTCAACAGAGAGAAATGTAAGGTCCTGCACTTAGGCAGAAAAAATGGAAGGCACAAATATAGGATGGGGGACATGTGGCTGGAAAGCACTATGTGTGAAAGGGACCTAGGAGTCTTGGTAGATCACAAGCGGAACATGAGTCAGCAGTGAGAAAGCCAACATGATTCTTGGTTGCATCAGTAGGAGTACGGTGTCTAGATCGAGGGAGGTAATGGTACCACTCTACTCTGCACTGGTTAGACCTCATCTTGAATCCTGTGTCCAGTTCTGGGCACCTCAATTCAGGAAGGATATCGACAAGCTGGAGCATGTGCAGCGGAGGGCGACCAAAACAGTGGAGGGTCTAGGATCCATGCCCTATGAGGAACAGCTTAGGGAGCTGGGTATTTTTAGTCTGCAGAAGAGAAGGTTAAGAGGGAACATGATAATCATGTTTAAATATCTGAAGGGACGTCATGTTGAGGAGGGAGTGGGCTTGTTTTCTGCTGCTCCAGAGACCAGAACAAGGAGCAATGGATTCAAGCTGCAGGAAAGGAGATTCCACCTGAACCTAAGGAAGAACTTCCTGACGGTCAGAGCTGTCCGACAGTGGAATCTGCTTGCCTTGGAGTGTGGTGGAGTCTCCTTCTTTGGAGGTTTTTAAGCAGAGGCTGGATGGCCATCAGTTGGGAATGCTTTGATATGTGTTCCTGCATAGCTGGGGGTTGGACTCGATGGCCCCTGTGGTCTCTTCCGACTCCATGATTCTGTGATTCTATGACTGGTGCAGCTGTGTAGCTGCTGAAGGTGAGATGGGATCAAAATGAGGACATCATTCCTCAAATAAGGATTCTGTTCCCCAATGAAAATTTCCTTCATTCCTCAAATTTCTAGCATTGAAACAACTTAAAACTTCTGTTGGAAATTTAGGAATACCGTTTAGTCATCCAAAGCAAAGGGTCAGGCAAAGTGACCAAGAGGGTATGAATACAGCAAACAGAAGAGTCGTAGGTGTGTAGTACCTTACATTTCTCTCCGTTGAAATTCAGTAGTGTGATGCAGCAGCTTAAAAAATTGATGTGTTTCTAGGATACATCAATAAGAATACAGTGTCTAGGTCAAGGGAAGTAAGGGTACCTCTCTATTCTGCTTTGGACAGACCCCACCTGGAATACTATGTCCTGTTCTGGGCACCACCATTCAAGAAGGATATGGACAAGCTGGAACCTGTCCAAAGGAGGGCAACCAAAATGGCAGAAGGCCCAGAAACCTTGTCCTTCAAGGAACGGCTTAGGGGGCAGGGTATGTTTAGCCTGGAGAAGAGAAAGTTAAGAGGCAAGATGATGGCAATGTTTAAATATTTGACGATATGTCACGGGCAAACTTATTTTCTGCTACTCCCGAGACTAGGACATGGAGAAATGGCTCCAAACTACAGGAAAAGAGATTGACCCCTAAAGCTTAGGAAGAACTTCCTGATGGTAAGAGCAGTCTGATAGTGGAATATGCTGCCTGGAATTGTGATGGAGTCTCCTCCAGCGGAAAGTCTTAAGCAGAAGTTGGGTGGCCATCTGTTGGGAGTGCTTTGACTGTGTCTTCCTGTACAGTGGGGTGGTGGATGTATTTTGAAGAAAGGGCTTAGCCTCTTAGATAGTGCTTTTAAAGTTCAACCAGGAACAGATTTACCACCCTTTTGATGGCCTTACTAGGGAAGATTCTACTCATGAGCAGGGCATCTTCCTCTTGCCACTGAGAGCCTGGAGGGATTGACCTTTTGTTCAGGAAATGTTGCTTCTTATTTTCCTTAAGATTAGCAGATTGGAGCAGGAGAGGAAATAATATTTGCTTGCTACTTATTTCCAGACAATAAATGGGCTTCCCCAGTCCTTAGGAAAACCCTTTGGGAAGAATATAAGCAGCTGCTGTGAATTTCTTTCACTTTGTAAAGTATTGGCCCGCTCAGAAATTCATGTTCTTTTTTCTGCATAGAAACATGTTTCAGAAAAAGTGCTTTCTGCAAAGAAAAAGCATGTGTATTTATACACAGAAAGCCTATTCTCCACACAGAAAGAAGCTGTTGTTGCATGCCTTCAAGTTGTTTCTGACTTATGGTGGGCCAAATCTATCACAGGGTTTCCTGGAGCTGAGAGTGTGTGATGTGCTCAAGGTCACCCAGTGGATTTCCATGGCCAAGTGGGAAGTCGAACCCTTCTTCTGAAACAGGAAGCAAACCAAAGTGACTTCTGCTCACTTCCCTAAAAAAATGCCTCTTCTGGATCTTTAAAAGCCCTGTAAGGCTAAAAACATGGTAAAATTGCCCCCTTTACCAGAGAGCATTTGGAGGCAAAAACAGGGGTTTGATTTTTTTTTCCAGTGGGGTGTGCGGCCCTCCATGTTTCCTGGATGGCCACAGTAGTCCCCTTGCCTTCGAGAAATGCCCACCACAGGGCCAGAGAATAGCTTTCTGAACCCATCCAAAAAGAGATGTACACACAGGTAAGCCAAGCTTATACATGAGTATACCCTTAACAGCATGCTGACCTCTGGCCTCATATCCGATCTAGCCCCACTATGATAAGTTATAACAATGGCACCCACAAGGGTTCAGCCACTTGCTCATTTTCCAACATTTCTTTCACCTTCTGCCAGTCAATGCCCTTCTCCATTCTCCAAAGATCAAATGGACCAGTCTCTATGGAAGGGAGTAAATGGGCTTAAATCTGACATCAGAAAGAGCAATATTCAGAAACCAGCAGGGGACACTTCAGCCCCCAGCCCATGCTCTGTCACCGACCTCAAAGAAGCCATCATGGAACAAAGAAACTTGAAAGGGAGATTAGAGCATGAGAGACTGCTGAGTTGTAATTCATGAGGAAGTTGCAGTCTATCACCAGACGTCTGAATTTGGATGGCAGATCCTTATCGCACTACATGTGTTAATTGGCTTACCTAGTGCTAGGGAGTTTGTGTTATCAGCAACAGTTCAGTGAATGGCCAATGGTGATAATGGGATTTTCATTCTCAGCATTTTCTGCTTTTAATTTCCCTCCAAGCTCACCATCTGCAATTCCATTCCCAACCACATGAACAGAATAGAGATCTCTCATTTTGAATCAAACTCCACGTACCAGATGGTTTATGTGTGTTTGTCTGCGCCTTTAAGTCGCCTGTGTGCTTATGGTGACCCCATGCATTTTGTTAGGATTTCTTAGGCAAGGAATCCTCAGAGGTGGTTCTGCTAGTTGCTTCTTCTGAAATATAGCCTACAGCACCTGGCATTCATTGGCAGTCTCCTATCCAAGTCCTAAACAGGATTACCCTGTTACCCCAAAATGTAGGTGCCACGAGGGCCACCCCATGATGCCAGTGCCTCCTTGCAAAAGTGGGGAATGAATTAGCTCAAAATCAAGAGGCTAACGAGAGTTGGGGGAGCAACTTAGCAAGACCTTTCTACCAATGTTCACGAGCTCACACAGGAAAACAACCAGCCAGAGATTCAAAAATAAACTAAAAATGTGTTTTATTGAATTCACTCATGCATGCAGAAAAGATACACACAGTCAAACATTCACACGGCAGCTAACTGAAGGATAAAGGGAGGAAAAATTATGGATAGACAGGCTGAGATTTTTGGGTTATAATTATCAGTCCAGAAGAGTACTGAAGAGCTGAAATGTGGTTTGGCTTAGGTAGAACCTAAGGGCAGTTCTCATTCAGGAGCAAGAAGGACAGAGTGATGGGTAGACCTTCGAGATACTGTACTGGGCATCCTGGAATCAGGAGTCTTTGTACCCAAAAAATAACCGGTGGTGGTGGAAGATATGTGCAGTTCCAAGTGTGGAACAACGGGACTTAAAGCACAGACAATGGACTATCAACCCATTAATATTTGCAATGTTTGGATGACAAAGACATAATGTGTGTTGTAATAGCTGTTTATTGTGGGTGCTATAAGGCAAGAGGGAGAAGTCCAGGTGTATAGGGGATGGCTATCGGTAAATCAGTGTCCTCATGGGCTTCTCACAATTGTGTTCTCTGGGAAACTTCTACTTAAAACCTATTCTCCACAGGAACAGCATCTATTTGCCTGATAAATGGCCCAGTTGTACCTGGAGGGTGTCTTAGACTGATCAGCCTTTCTTTCTCACATTCAAAGTCAGAGTTTTCCCTCTGTTGGTTTGACCTCCTGGTCACCCTCAGGTTTGATTTTGATATCAGTGCCAATTAAAGTGCATTGCCAATTAAATATGATGCCAATTAGCTATGGAGCTCATCCAAACCATACCATTACTGGTATCCAGACACAGGTCTAACAACCCTGCTTACCTCCCAAGATCAGGCAGGATCTGGTGCCTTTAGGGCTGTGGTTCTCAACCTGTGGGTCCCCAGATGTTTGTGGACTTCTGCTCCCAGAAGCCCCAGCCACTATGGTCAATGCTCAGGGCTTCTGGGAGCTGAAGTCCACGACCATCTGGGGACCCACAGGTTGAGAACCACTGCTTTAGGGTATTTAGGCACAAAGTGATTTACAAAAGCTCCTGCTACAATCAGTGGGAATGTCTTCAAAGTTCCATAGGACCTTTTGATGCCCAAGATGCACTGATGCTTGTGGCTCCTATGTCAGTGGGTTGGTGAACCTACCCTGTATGTTACCCTATACCAGTGGTTCTCAAACTCTTGTCCTCCAAGAATTTTGGACTTCAAGTCTTAGAATTCCTGAACATTGGCCATGTTGGCTGGAGCTTCTGGGAGCTGAAGTTCAAAGCTCCTGGAGGATCACAGTGTGGGAATCACTGCTACCATACTTCAAAGGAGATCTCCAAGGTGCTGAAGCTGAAGCTCTAGTTCCTTGGAGACCCAGTGTCGCTGTAGTGGTTTGAGCATTAGATGACGACTCTGGAGACCAGGGTATGAATCCCTGCTTGGTCATAGTGTCCCACTGGGTGACCTTGGGCAAAGTACACCCTATCAGCCTCAGAAGAAGACAAGGACAAACCCCTCTGAACAAATCTTGCCAAGATGTGAAAGGTCCACCCTAGGGTCCCTGTTGGTTGGAAATGAGTTGAAGTCACACAACAGCAAAGCTTGGATAACTCCTTTAAAGTTTGGACTAGGGATTTAAATCCATGACTTCTACATGACACATTCACATTCAAGCATGAGTATGATAGTTTTTTTTCCCTTGCCATGGGGAAAAAATGAATATTCCTCTGTAGTATTCTGTTCATAATTTCAATGTTCTCCAATTGTTCTGTGAGGGGAAAAAAACATGGAGTTTTGTGCACATTTTGCCACGTGTTTTTCTCTGTAGAATAATTTCTCCACAAAACTTTGAGATGTCAAATATCGAAGAAATTGGAGAAAATTCTTGCTCGTCTCTTATTCTTCCAGACTATAGAGAAACCTGTTTATGGATCTGGGAATGGATAATTCTTTTCAGCCTTAGTACAATGGATTTCCAAAACGAATTGACTACCACCCTGATCTGTGAGCAGGTAATGAGAATGAGGGTCAAAGGCTGACATTCAACCTTTGGACATCAATTGTCTGACAATCACTATTTTCTTATTAATCTGCCTCTTCTGATATTCAGAAGTCATACACTAGCTCCAGACACAGATGCTCTGGTTTGACTGCTTATAGCTAGAACCAACTAAAACAGCCCATCCTCCACAAAATTATCTGTTCTTTTGAAAGCCACTTACACAGGTGGATTTCTTAACATCTTGTGACAATGGCCTCCACTGCGTGATTATGCTTTGTATTCGTAAAAGCAACTCAATTATTTCCATTAAATCCACATCCTATCCTTTTTAATACCACAGCTTTAGTGTTGTCTCTAGATCAAAAGAAAGTGGATAATTTCTTCCCTATTCACTCTACACCACTGACGATTTGGTAAACTTCTATTATGTGTCTTTCCAGGACTATAGAGAAAAGCTCCAACAGGTTCAATGGTGTCTCAGCCCCCCAGTGATTTTGGATTGCTTAGCCCACAGCCTTTACTACTCTCCCCAACCCTGTGTTATTCCGTTTTGAGGTGGAGCGGCGGAAACTGGAAACAGCCTTCTAAAAATAGAATGCATCCTAAACCTATCAGGGCTTCATAATAACTTGCAGTTTTGTTTTCTGTTTTTTCATCCTTGGTAACCTCAAATATTGTTTCTGCCTTCTCCAGAAGTATACTCACGTATTTTTTTTCATAAAATCATAGGGTTGGAAGGACCCAAAAGGGCCATGAAGTCTAACCTCCTAGCATGCAGGAATGCACAATTAAAGCATTCCTGACTGACAGCCATCCAAATTCTGTTTAAAGACCTCCAAAGGAGGAGTCTATCACATTTTGCAGTAGTCTGTTCCACTGCCCAAAAGCTATTACCTGACCAAGTTCCTCCTAACCTTTATGGAAAATCATTTTCTTGGAATTTGAATCCTCTGGTTCGTGTCCTAGTCTCTGGAGCAGCAGAAAACAAGTTCATTCCATCTACTACATTACATCCCTTCAGGCATTTAATGATATTGCAATGGTTTATGCATTGGACTAAGATCCAGGGGACCAGAGCTTGACACCTGACTCAGCCATGGAAATTCATTGGGTGACCTTGGTCATGTCACACTTTCTCGGACCTGGAAAACCTCGTGAGTCAGAAGTGAGTCACCATGAGTCAGAAATGACTCCTAGGCACACAACAACATTGGGTCTCCTCTCAGTCTTCTCTTCTCTAGGCTAAACATAACCAGTTCTGTACGTTATCCCTCACAGGGCTTGGTTTGCAAACCTTTGGCCATCTTGGGGCCTTTCCGCAACTCACCCATTTTCGGCACTGGGGTGCAGTGCTTGCGCGAGCAGCCTCCAGAGAGAGGCTCTCACTTCCCTGCTTCTTTGGCTCCACACAAGCTTTCTGCTTGCGCGAGAGCCCAGACTCTTCCTTTTGCAGCTTTCGGACCTTCCCAGGCTGCACTGAGACAGGAAGCGCAATCAGGCCAGCTCCCGAGGCTCTGCACGCAAGGTAAGTGAGTGCGGGGCCCCAGAGCGATGTGCGACCACACAGCATTTTTGGCTTCAAGCCAAACATGAAAAAATGCATGCACAGTCAGAGTCAGGCCCTGGAGCATTGCGCAAATGTGAGTGCATCATGTGGACCACTCCTCACATTTGCACAATGCTCAAGGGGCCCTTTCACATCGAAAATGTTGTGTGAAAAGGGCCTTAGTCACCCTTCTCTAGACACATTCCAACTTTTCCATCTCTTTCTTGAATTTGGTGCCCAGAAGTGGGCACAATATTGAAAGTGATATCGACCAAAAGCAGATGAGGAGTATGGTGTCCCTTAGTACAGACACTGCATACCAGTTGACGTACCCTAGAACTGCATTGGCTTTTTTTTTCCCTGCTGCCATATTACTCTGTCAACTGATGTTTAGCTTGTAGTCTATTAAGACCTCTTTTGTGAGCTGTGACTCCCCTTCTCTGCCTCTAAATGGGTCTCACCTCTGCAGTGGAAGACAATTCAGAAGAATCCACCAGAGTGGATTTCTTGTTTGGATAATTTGTCCCAAGGTACATCATTTACCAGCTGGTGCTAAATCCCACCTACTGTTCTGACATCCAGAAATACAAGCTGAAAAGACCTTTCACAATCTGGCTCTGGCTTTATCAGGCTTAATAACTCAGAAACATCTGCAGGTTTGCCTCCTTCCTTGGTCAACCCAACCCACTCCTGCGTCCTGAGAGAGAATGAGATGCTAAGGGAGCTCCTTGGTTGCTGCCATCTGCTGTGAAAAAATGTCCGTTTATTTCTACCTTTTCCCTCTAATCGGTATCCGTAACAGGATACAGTGTCATATCTAACTGAACATCACTGGAAATGTGCTGTTGCATTAAGGACTGTCTCAAGAGTTTCTGCCAAAGGAAACATCATTCTTGACATAAACTACAGGCGTGTGTGTAGGGGGTGGATTTTCATCAGGACTGTGGCAAAGGGAGGGGTTAAAGGCCTAGATCCTATTGGTAGTCTCTGCTAGAGTAGACCTAATAAATCAATGGCACAAACAGACATGTGGGCTATTTCTGCACTAGGCTGTTATATCACTATTATTCCACTTTCAACATCCTATGGAATCCTGGGGTTTGCAGTTTAGGGAGGGACCTCAGGCCTGAGACCCCTCCCTCAACTGCAAACCCCAGGATTCCATAGGATGTTGAAAGTGGAATAATAGCGCTATAACAGTCTAGTGCAGAAATGACCGTTAACTTACCAGTCAAATATTGATTCAATGAGTTTTCTTCAGTTGGGTCTTCAAATGCTCATAAGATGTTTGGTTTATTAATTAAAAAACCTGAAGGATTTCAGCCTGCAGGTGATCTTAAGACCTCCTTCAGGGGCTGCAAACAATCACAAAAGGACAAGGAGGAAAAGACCTCAGAAACAGAAGCAACAGCAAAACAGGGGCTCACTTGGTGAGCTGCTTCTTGGAACAACATCATTCCACCACAATCATTCAGTTTTGGACAATAGAGCAGCGTTGTTGTTGTTCTGTGCCTTCAAGTTGCTTCTGATTTATGGCAACTCTAAGGTGAACCTATCACGGGGTTTTCTGGGGCTGCGTCACCCTGTGGGTTTCCATGGCCAAGTAGGGAATCGAACACTGTTCTCCAGGATCATAGTCCAATGCTCAAGCCACTGTTGTTGCAGCCCTTCAAGTTGTTTCTGACTTGTGACAATTATTACTATCTTTATTTGTACCCTGCTTTCTTCTCAGGTTGGGACTCAAAGCAGCTAACAAATTAAAAAATACATGATTATACAATACAAAAGTTAAATACAATTAAACAATTGAAAGGATTAAAACAATGCATAATTAAAACTCAATTATTAATCAAAGCACAATACCCAGCACATTTCTATTAGGGCCTTTCCGCACTATATTGTTATAGAGCTGCTGTTCCACTTTCAACATCCTGTGGAATTCTGGAGTTTGCAGTTTAGGGAGGTCCTTTAGAATCTTCAGCCAAAGAGCTCTTTGGCCTCCGGAAGCTACAAACCCCAGAATTCCACAGGGATTCAGCCTGTGTGAGATGGATGTTGAAAGTGGAATCATAGCACTATAATAGTGCAGTGTGGAAAGACTCTATGACAGACCACATATAATCATACATTGAATGCCTGTCCAAATAAAAACATCTTTATCTGATTACAGAAGGATAGTAGGGACAGTGCCAGACTGACTTCTCTGAGAAGGGAGTTCCAGGGCCCTGGGGGCAGCCACTGAGAAGGCCCTCTCCCATGTTCTCACCCAGCGTACCCGTGAGGCTGCTGGGACAGAGAGAAGGGCCTCTCCAGCAGATCTCATGGTCCAGGATGGTTCACAGGAGAGAATACGGTCCTTCAATAACTTGGACCTCAGTTGTGTAGGGCTTTAAAGGTCATCACCAGCACTTTGAATTGTGCCCAGAAAAGGACCAGCAGCCAGTGGAGCTGTTGCAATGCTGGGATGGGCCCTGTAGCCAGCCCCAGTTGACAATTTGGCTGCAGCTCTTCAGACTAGTTGAAGTTTCCAAACACTCTTCAAAGGCAGCCCCATGTAGAGCACATCACAGTAACCCATCCGGGATGTAACCAAGGCATGTGTCACCATGGCCAGCTCTGATGTCTCAAGGAATGGGTGCAGCTGGCGCACAAGCCTCAACTGTGCAAATGTGCTCCTGGCTACTGCTGAGCCTGGGCTTCCAGGTTCAGCGTTGACTCCAGGAGACCATCAAGGCGGCGAACCTGAGTCTTCAGGGAGAGTGGAGCCCCATCTCACACAGGCTGAATCCCTATTCCAACCCTAAGGCAAACCTATTACAAGGTTTTCATGGCAAGATTTGTCACTGTCTTCCTCTGAGCTGAAAGAGTGGGAATTGCTTGAGGTCACCATGTGGGTTTCCACCGCCGAACAGAGATTTGAACCCTGTTCTCCAAGTGTTTCCACTTTCAATATCTTGTGGAATTCTGGGGTTTGCAGTTTAGGGAGAGGTATTTAGGACTCTTAGCCAGAGAGCTCTTTGTCCTCAGTAAACTGCAAACCCCAGAATTCCACAGGATATTGAAAGTGGAATAATAGCAGTATAACAGTGTAGTGCAGAAATGGCCCTAGTCCAACATTCAAGTCACAATTCTGTAGTGGTTTTCCAGATTTTTTTTCAGAGGTGATTTGCCATCTTCTTCCTCTAAAGCTGAGAGACTGTGGCTTGCCCAAGGTCTCCAGGGCTGAGGGAGGATGCAATACCTGGTCTCCCAGAGTCCTAGTCCACCACTCAAACCACTATACAACGCTGGCTCCAATTTTCAAATCTTCTCGAACTTATGACAACCGTCTCTCAGTTTTTTCTTGGCAAGATTTTACAAAGAAGGTTTGCCATGGCCTTTCTCTCTTAGGCTGAGAGAGTGTGACTTTCCCAGGGCTGGGATTTGAACCCTGGTCTCCTAGAGTCCTAATCTAATACTCAAACCACTACACTGTGTTGCCTCTTGGGAGGGAACTTACATGTGTGTAAACACTGAGAAGATTCTGCCCTCAGTCTTGTCAAATAACAAAGCCCCAGTATGTGTAAATAGTACTTAGAGTTTCTGGAAAGGCCCTTGAATCCTGGCCAGCAGATTCCATTTAATGAAAAAATAATAATTCAACAGCAGTTCCCTCTTTCAGAATTAATTACAAATAGGGAGCCGAGCTTGCATGAATGCACCTGATCTGTGTACATTAGTGGGAAAATCTGAGACCTAGGAGAGAGAGCTTATAAGCATCTTTATCCATCCCAAATATCTGAATGTCTATCTGATTGTATTTTAATTATTTTGTAAGTCACCTTGGAACTTCAGTTCTCTGGCGCATATTTTAAATCCTCCAAACATATAAAATCCATGCAATTGATGAAAAGCATCATGGTATGCATATTTACTCAGAAGTAGTTGACACGGAGCGCAATGAGATTTACTCTCAGGTACAGGAGCAGAAGTCCACAGCTTCGTTTCACTCCAGATTCTTAAATGCACATGTTTTGTATTTATGAATTATGCAAAGTAACAGAATTATGAAGAAAAGCCAAGGATTTCATTAAACTGATAAAATTACATTTCAGTCAATACCAAAGCTATTCTTATTCAGAAATGTGCATATATATATATATAGAGAGAGAGAGAGAAAAAATCAGAGTTCTATTAAAAGAATTACAAGATTGCCTCCTTTTTGTGAGCCAAACAAAATTTGTCAGTCTTATTAATTCAGACATACTTCATGCCCTAATTAATCATCCATTGACTATGGATTCCCAGTGCACTGGACTGCTTCTATTTTTCCAAAAGTTGGTGACTTTGTTGTAACATTGATATACTTTACTTTTAAAGAGTCACCCAGAACAAACATTGGGGAATTTACTTTTTTGCACTGCAGCTCCCAGCATCCCCCATCTAGCATAACCAGCATCCATGCATAGCAGGATAAACCAGCTTGTCGTTCACTGCTATGAGATGCATTCATCTGTTCCAGAATGACTGACTTCCTTCTGAAGTCTGAAGGACTGAAGTTCAGTTTCAGTAGACTGAAAAAGAATTAGGTTGCTTGTGAAATCCCATGGATAGCTGATTTTTTTCTCTCCTTAATAAAACTGCTTAATAAAACTGCTTCTGGAGAAAAGTTTGAGGGACTTGCATTTTGGCCAGATAAACAGAAATTTCAAAGGTTTCCCACAATGCTTGCTAAATTAATGACTTAAATCCTTTGTCATATAATTTGATTACAAAGTGTCTAGGTGTTTTTTCATTGGCTACACATCTTGATTGCAATCTAAATTCTTCCTTGTTCTTTTTCCAACTCTAATAAAGATTAATAACTGTAATCCATTTCTCCAGAAAGGTTACTGGCTTTTTTCCTCTTTTGTTCCTTCAGGAACTCCTCCTAATATCATTATTGTTGGGTATCTTATTATCTAGCTCTTCAATTCTACCGGACTTTTCTTTTTACATGATTCTGTCCTGTTCAGTAAACTTTTGTTCCCATTTTTCTTGTTCTGGCTGAACTTGGCCAGTACTGATTTCTGAAGTTTCCAACCTTTCATCCAATTTTAAAATGTGTTCCTTTTTAATGTAAAATGTCTTTTCCCATAATTACTTCTTTTTCTAAAGTTTTATTTAATTATTAAAGCCCTTTAATTCCTCATTAGTCAGGATAATAGAAACAGTGTTGATATGAAGTCCTTACAAAATGTTTTTCCAGGAGTTGTTAGGACAGCAAGTAGTTGTTGAAAGACCATCGAGGGAATTGTAAGCTGCTATCATCACCATCACCATCACCATCACCATCACCATCACCATCACCATCACCATCACCATCACCATCCTTGCTTGCTTGCTTGCTTGCGTGCTTGCGTGCTTGCGTGCTTGCGTGCTTGCTTGCTTGCTTTATATGGTGCATCACTGTACATGGTGCTCTACAGCTGAAAGAACAGAACAGTTCCCTGCCCTCAGGCTTGCAATGTAATTAAGACATGACAAAAAAGGAAAAGTGGGTGGCGGTATGGGAGGGGATTAAGTCCAGCAGATACTGCCTCTTCTTCTGTCCCTCCGAGGCCAGAACAGTGGCAGTTGGGATGGAAGGAGGGCCTTTTATCCAAATCTGAGCCTAGGCAGGATGGAGCTGTGCCTGCCTCTTGTCTCCTCCGTGCCCAGGGCAGTGGCACTTGGGATGGAGAGGGGGTGCTGTCAGGAACTGAATTCACACACACAAATAGAACAGTGCATAAACACTATTTATTAGGAGCATGATACATTGCGCAGGACTTCAGTGGACTGGAGGATTGTGCAGGACTGGAGGCAATTAGCAAAATACAAAACATAAAAGACAAAGAGTTCATCTTTCCGCCCGCAAGAGACCTTGAAGTCTTGGTGCAGCCTGGCTGTGCTTATCAGTGCATTCCTAGCTTTTTGTTTATCTAACAGTCTCTGGTTCCCATACCTTGTTACAAGCAAGCTCCTACTTAACTCCTACTACATATCCCATTACTAAAATATGGAGGGCTACCCAACATCCTGCTCGTCCTGAAAAAAAAATCTGAATCGGCTTTTAGCAAATCGAATCAGTACAGCAAAGAATGAATGGGGAAACAAGGGAAGGTTGGGTAATGTGGAAAAGAAAACGAAAAGAAAAGGGGGGGCACAAAAATGAAATGCAATCATGAAAAGCATTAGCTAAGTAGGGAGACATGAAACTGGTGATGAAAGAACAGTGTTGCACGTAGTCGAGTCAGTCTCCGAAGAAGAATTCAAAGGAGCTGGTTTCAGTAAGCTGGAATGAAAAAGAGGGTGAACAAGTTTGTAAGTGTCAGGTAAAAAGAAAGTTCAAAGGTGACATCATTAATGGCCCTTTTGACTGGGAAAGGACCAAGGTATTTGGGGGCGAGTTTTTTGGAGGGGCTATCAATGGCAATGTTTTTGGAGGAGAGATAGATAAGATCCCCAGGCTTGTAAGCAGGATTGGAGCGGTGTTTCTTGTCTGCGAAATGCTTGGGAGAAGCTTTGGAACACTCAAGAGCAGAATGCACAGCAATCCAAGGAGAAGAGAGTTTTGTAATCCAAGACTGGAGAGAGGGAGGTTGAGATGTAGAGAGGGTGTTGGGGAGCACTGGAAAGGGCTTCTGGTCAGTGCCAAAGACAATTTCAAATGGAGATTTGCCCGTGGAGGAGTGCAGAGAAGAATTGTAAGCAAATTTGGCAAAAGGGAGAAGGGATTCTCAGTTGTTTTGGTTAGAATTGATGAAGCAGCGTAAGTATTGTTCTAGGGTTTGATTAGTGCATTCGGTTTGTCCATCAGTTTGGGGATGATAGGAGCTGCTGAGTTTTTGAGAAATGCCAAGGGATTTAAAGAGTGAAGTCCAGAATTTAGATGTGAATATGGGTTCTCTATCTGAGATGATTGTGGACGGGAGTCCATGTAATTTCCAAATGTTATTGATGAAGAGGTCGGCTAGTTTTGCAGCAGTGAGTATCTTCTTTAGTGGAATGAAGTGAGATTGTTTGGAGAAATGGTCGGTGACAACCCAAATGGTACAGAAACCGTGGGAGTTGGGCAGACCAACAATGAAGTCCCATGAAATAGTATCCCAAGGTGAAGAGGGAGCAGGAAGCGGTTGGAGAAGTCCATGTGATTTAGATGTAGAGGATTTGCAGGTGTTGCAAACAGGGCAGTTTTTTAATGTATTCTTGAGTGTGCTTGGTAAGACCTGGCCAGTGGAAAAGCTTCCTAATTGAATGTAGAGTTTTAAGGAAACCAAAATGACCAGCAGATTTGGAGTCATGATATCTTTTCAAAATCTCATTTCGGCAGGCTAGGGAGATGTAGATTTTAGTCCCAATGAAAGGCAAGTCATTGAACTGGGTAACTGAGTCTTTGTGTGATTGTAGCCAGGTGTCTGCCGGGGAGGCAGATTTCAGAGAGTTCTGGAAGGCAGAGTCAAGAAGCGTTGAAGCTGATGCACGGGCTTTTTGTTGCGCTCATGTGGTGACTTGTAATCCAAAAGTATCTGGGGGAAAGGGTTTTTTCTTTGGAAGGAGTAGAGAAGGAAGGCAGTTCGTGGCAAGGAAGTCTTGAGAGGAGATCTGCCAAAGTGTTAGTTTTCCCAGGTTTGAAAATAATTTTGAATCTGAAGCACTGGAAAAATTCAGCCCAGTGTGCTCGCTTAGGGGTTAGTTTTTTGGCGGTTTTCAGTGTTTCAAGATTACAATGGTCTGTCCATACTTGAAAAAGAAGTTTAGCACCTTCAAGGAAGCGTTGCCATGTGGAGAGTGTGAAATGGATGGCCATGGCTTCTTTTCCCCAAATTGGCCAGTTACGTTGTGGGGTAGAGAATTTTTTGAAGATGAAGGCACATGGTTTGAGGTGTCTATCTATGTCTTGTAGGAGGAGAACAGCTCCCTAGCGAAGTCGGAGGTATCAGTTTGAATTATAAAGTCCTTGTTAGTATCAGGGAATAGAAGTAGTGGTTCAGAGGTAAATTTTTTCTTGAGGGCATCAAAGGCTGTTTGGCATTTTTTGGTCCAGGTGATGCAGTTGCAGCGGTTAGTTTTGCCACTGGGAGCTTTTTTTAACAGATCAGTGAAAGGGAGCTCAATTGTAGCAAATCCTTCTATGAAGTTATGATAAAAGTTTGAAAACCAAGAAATTGTTGCAGTTGCTTTCTAGTTTTGGGTGCAGGCCAGTTTAGAACTGTAGCAATTTTGGAGGGGTCCATGTTTTAGGGTATTGTTGCAAACTCGATACCCTAAATAGTCAAAGATTGGCATAGTGAAATTGGCATTTAGAAAGTTTAACAACAGCTTCATTGTCTATGAGTCTTTGTAATACAGTACATACAAGTTTGGTGTCTTGTTCAAGGTTTTCTGAGTAGATCAAAATGTCATCTAATGTCATTTAAGTAAACAACACCATCGTAGAGGACGTCTTGTAGTACAAAGTTGAAGAACCTTTGGAATGCAGCGGGACCAGCTTGTAATCCAAAAGGGAGAACAGTCCATTGGTAGTTACCCAGGGGGGTTGAGAATGTGGTCAACCATTCACTTTCAGGGTCCATGTGTATTCCATGGAAACTGGCAGCAATTAGCAAAATATAAAACATAAAAGACATAGCGTACATCTTCTGCCCGCAAGAGACCTTGAAGTGTTGGTGTAGCCTGGCTGTGCTTATCAGTGCGTTCCTAGCTTTTTGTTTATCTAACAGTCTCTGGTTCTCATACCTTGTTACAAGCAAGCTCCTACTTAACTCCTACAACGTATCCCATTACTAAAAATATAGAGGGCTATCTGACAGGGGCTTTCATCTGGTTCTGGGCCCAGGATGGTGGAGCTGTACCTGCTTCTTCTTCTCCCCCTTCAAGGACAGGGTGATGGCAGTTGGGATGGAGGGGGGGCTTTCATCTGCTTCTCAGCCTAGGCACAGTGGAGCTGTGCCTGCCTGTTCTTCCCTCTCTCTGAGACCAAGGAAGTAGCAGTTGGGATGGAGGGGAGAAAGACCTTTCATCTACTTCTAGGCCAAGGCATGATGGAGCTGTGCCTGTCATGCCCTGCTTCCAGAGCATGGATCTGACTCAGAGTCTGGAACAGGGGGCATGCCAGGACCTGCTCTACAGGAAAAGGTTACAGTGCCATAAACAGAACAGGAGGCAGTGTCAGCTGCAACAGAGAGTCCTGCCTCTTCAGACATAGAAGAGCACTTACCTGTACTCAGTTTTGCAGAGCACAGACAGGAAAGAGAGATCCAGCGTCACCTCTTGGAGTTTATAACCAGCAACGATTAATCAAGCCACAGCTGCGCTAAGCTTCAGACCTATATAGCTGCTGCCTTTCCCCTCCAGGAGTTGTCAGAGCTTATCTGACCTTCTACCCTGCCAGACACCTTGCTGAATACTCTGACCTTGGATACTTCCTTGCCTTGGAACCCTGTTGGACTTTATTTATGACTCTGTGCTTACTGCCTGGAAAGTAAGTAAGATGCCATGAGTGTTACCCTGGGGGACACCTTAATTCGCTCCAAAAATGCATAGATTGGGAAAATTAGTGAAGCATGGGCCTTAGCAGAACAAAGGGCAGGGTAACCCCGCAGGATCTTCTACTGAATTTTTACAGGATCAGACCAAGTTGAAAGCCAGACAAAGATTAAAAAGTAAGCTAAAAATGTGTTTTTATTGGAGGAATTCACTCATGCATGCACAGAAGATACATACATTCAAGCATTCGCACAAGAGCTAACTGAAAGATAAAGGGAAGAAAAATTATAGAGAGGCTGAGAGGTTTGGGAGGATTTATAATTACCAGTCCAGAAGAGTAGCAAAGAGCAGAAATGCGTTTTGGCTTAGGTATCACCTAAGGACAGTTCTCATTCAGGAGCCAGACAGACAAAGTGATTGGTAGACCTTTGAGAGACTGCACTGGGCATCCTGAAATCAGAGGTATTTGTACCCTGAAAATAGCCTGTGGCAGTGAAAGTTCCAGAGGCAAGACAAAGGGAACCTATTGTGGACAATGGGTCCAGAATGGACTGATTGGTTTCAATCTCTTGGTTGAGAGGGGGTTTCTGGGCTATCTGCAGTAGGATATGCACACAGTAGGGGTTCTGTGCACCTTATTTTCTGATGTTGACTGTTGATACAATTAGTTCAGAGCCATTAAGTCAGGCTTCCTTGGCTAATGTCAGAGAACTTTTGACCTGGCCATGCTGGGGTCACCTCTGACCTACTCCCAGCCAGTGTCCCTTTCTTCCACATGGCCTTACCAGCCATAAGTATAATTTATATTTTATGCCAACACATCTGCCAATTAATATATGCTGCCAATTAGACCATATCAAAATGTAGGAGCATACAGCCTGGTAACAGGAGTTATGCAGTTTGTTCCGTTTGTTTTATCAGCTGTGCTTGGACTGAGATAGGACAGTGCCTCCCTCTTCTTTTCTCCCTCTGAGGCCAGGGCAGTGGCAGGTGGGATGAAGGCAGAGAGGACCTTTCATTTGTTCCTGGGACTAGGCAAGATGGAACTGTGCCTGCCTCTTCTCCTCTTCCTCCATGGCCAGGGCAGTGGCAGTTATGTTGGCTAGCTCCAGGTTAGATCATTGCTCATTCTCAGTATCATCCACACCACATACGCAAAACCTCTGGTTTTTGGGGTTTGGGGTTTTGTTTTGTTTTTTGGCATTCCTAAGCAGTAATTTCCTTCTTGTTTCTGATCAGACAAGGGATCAGTGATAAGAGACTATTAAATCTTTAAATGGCTTACATAGAACTGAAAATCGCAGGCAGGAAAACCTTGGCACAGGTTTGAACTGAGCTTTGCAGTCAGGAAACCACTACCTAGGTCTGAACTAGGCTTTGCAAGCAGAAATGCTGTACACATGTCTAGAACTGAACTGGACTCTGTGCCTGGAATCCTGTTGGTTAGCCACAACAAGAATACATCCACTGAACTGATTCTTGAATGGTAGGTCAGCACATAGGTAAATCCAGTTGCTTCAATGGGTCTACTCTGTTTGGGACTAGCAAAAAGATTTAGACATATATGTTTAGTAGTCCAAATCATCTCATGTGAAAAAGAGAAGGGCTTTCCACCCCTTATCTAAACTGCACACTGACTGGCAGAAGCATCCTGAAGTCTCAGACAGGGATTTTACCTGGTAATGGGAAGGACTAACGGAGAGAAAAATAGAAAGTAGAAACAGAATTAGAAAGATTGCCATTCTGTCCAAAACAAGATTACTGTCCTCCCTCCAAATTCCTGAGTTTGACCTCTGCAACTTTGATTATTTGCAAAGAGTGTGCTTACCTCCCCCTCATTTCCCCCCTCCCATTCACCTGTCTTTTGCCTGGGTGTGGAGAAGGAAGGAATACCATTGAAACAACT
Organism: Iguana delicatissima; assembly: GCA_948472985.1. NCBI lineage: Eukaryota > Metazoa > Chordata > Lepidosauria > Squamata > Iguanidae > Iguana > Iguana delicatissima. Next base: position 83,295 of record CAOKZL010002696.1, on the reverse strand, counting down.
GGATTTACCTTTGGGTTGACCCACCATTCAAGAATCAGTTCAATGGGTGTATTCTTGCTGTGGCTAATCAATAGGATTCCAGCCATAGAGTCCAGTTCAATTCTAGGCATGTCTGCTTAGGAATAAATTCCAGTGCTAAAGTGAAAATTTGAATCCTGGTCTCCCAGAGTCTTAGTCCAGCACTCAAAACACCATACCACACTGGCTAAAAGACTGTATCTTCCTATAAAAGGTAGCCTAAGATCTACACACTATGAGGGAGGGATTTCTCACATTCCCACTGTGAAGACACTGGAGTCTGCCCAACCTAACACCTCTTTATCTCCAGGTCTGAACAGCCAGGGAGATTTCTCTACCAAGCCAGGGCTATGACAATCAGGTCTGCTTCTATTCTCCCTCCCTAGAGAATGCAGCACCCTTCTAACTCTCATCCCCCCTTGGCTTCCTCTTCCAGTTTATCTCCCTCTACAGCTTTCCCTAAATCTGTATTCTTTCAGAGATAGGGATAGGTAGTGATTTATCTCTCCAATCATTGTGGTACTGATGGTAGCATGTGTAACCCAGTACAGAGCAATTCAGATAGCTCTTTACAAAAAACAAACAAACAAATCTTTATTTAATACACTGTCAAGGTAATAGATATTTGGTAAGTAAGGCTTTATAAACCACCACAACATTTCGCTCTTTCAAATCCAAACACACCCTCTTCTCAATATCCACATTCAGTTCTCTCCGTCAATTCTGTTCTCAACTTCCACTCTCTCTGTTCTGAATCTCAACTCTCCGTTTTCAGTTAGATTTCTGTTGCTCACTCCACCCATCTAGCCTCTCTCTCCGGCTAGCCTGGGGTTCCATTTGCACCAGCCAATCAATTCGAAACCTTTGGGATGCTAAGGTAGCTCTGTTGCTAAGCCACCCCCCTCGGGGTCCGTCACACCCACCACCTTCAGGAATCAGGTTGGTGAGGACCTGGAAGAGAGACTTTTCAGTGGCTGCTCCTAGACTATGGAACTCCCTCCCACAGGTCCAGTTAGCCCACACACACACGCCCCCCCACACACACCAGGGGTATTAAGGCCTCCTTCTTTGGGCAAGGCTTTGAATGAGGTTAGTCATATTTCAGAAAGGTATTCAAAGAGGGGTGCTCTGTTTTTATTTTTTGTGTTACAACTTTGTTTTAGATGTATTTTAAAATATATGCTGCCCTGTTTTGAACTATGGACTTTCAATATGGAGAGCCAGCATGGTGTAGTTATTTGAGAGTTGGACTATGACCCTGGAGACAGGGCTTCAATTCTCCACTCGGCCATAGAAACCCACTGGGTGACCTTGGGTGCATCACACACTCTAAGCCCCAGAAAACCCCATTGCATACTCTCAGTCCCCAAAAACATCTCCTTACAGCCACCATATGTCAGAAATGACTTGAGGGCACACAGCAACAATAACTTTTAATACAAGCAAGGTTTAATTTTTTTAAGCTAGTATAACAGTATATTTTTAGATAAACTTTTTTTTTACACTTTATTTTTACATATACAAATATATAATAAAACCATAGCATACACATTATTCTATCAAAGTTATATTACAAATATCATTTTTATATCTATTTACATTTCCATGGAAATGTATTTTAAGTAATTTATACTACATTAATGATATTAATGTAGTATAAATTACTTTAGATAAACTTTTTTTAAAGAAAGGTGTAAGCCACCTCAGGTCCCCTGGGAGAATAAAGGCAGGGAATAAATTGAGCAAATAAATAATATCAATGGATTTACCTATGGCCATTTCCACACTACACTCTTATAGTGCTATTATTCCACTTTCAACCTCTTTTGGAATCCTGTGGTTTGCAGTTTAGGGAAAGGCATTGAGAATTCTCAGCCAGAGAGTTCTTTGGCCTCAGTAAACCCCAGAATTACACAGGATGTTGAATGTAGAATAACAGCACTATAACAATGCAGTACAGAAATGGCCTGTGTTGCCTCACTCGTCAACAATAGATTTCATGGGTCTTGTTGCTAACTGCTGGCAAGTTGACTTCAGCTTATGGTAACCCTTCCTGGAATAGTGATTGGCAGTTTTTGTTCTTCAGGTAGGTGTGTGTCAATGAAGTAATTGCAGTCCAGAGAGGTAGGAATAGTGGTCTGTAGTGACTTTGCTGGGTATTCGGGCATTTGCCAAAAGGGGTAGGGACTGCATGCAGTTCCTGGACCTCACACATGTCCCATGAGCCATGAGTTCCCCACCCCAGTTTTGCAATCTCTGTGCCAGATCCTCCACTTCATCCTGCACGTGCCTCCAGTTTTTCCTATCGGAAAGCAAGGAAACTGCATTTGCAAGTCTCGCTCCGGCTTCCTCTTCCCCTCCTCTTCCTTCTTCTGTATATCTCAGGCCCTTCTGGAGCTCCCTTAAGCAGAAGTTACCAGCAGGGTCTGGAGATAACGTTTTCCTGACAGCTAACGACAGCTGGTCGATAACATTTCTATCCTGAAATGGAGAGGAGAGGGAGGAATTGGGAGGGGAGATCATTATCTCCTGAGACCGAGAGTGAGCGGGGCTGAGCTGCAGCTGTGGGAAAGGATTGCTGAGGAGAACATGTCCTTTACAAAGCCAGCCACAGGTAATAATAATCCTCAATGTGCTTAAAACAGGAGGCTGCGGCTTGCTGTGCTCTCCATGCACCATATTGCTCTTGCTGTGAGGCCCAGAATGCTGTGCACAAGATCTGGGGGGGATTTGCATCATGTTTTGTAGTCTGTGAAGCTGGAAATGCTTCTCATTTGGCTTCCAGATTATTATCCACTTAGGGCCAGACAAGACAGAATGGGAGGAGGTGCTCCTGCTACTATAGTGACAGGTTTTCAAAACAATCATACTTAAATATATAGGCTGAAGCCCTGTCATTGTCCTGTGTAAGTTCTCTGATGGAAGCAGCTGGACATTTTTTGCTCCATGCAGAATGTCTGCATTCGATTCAAGGGTGCAGAAGCAGAGTTGTACAGGCGGGGCTAGGGTGCTGTTACTGCAGCTTCTAGGTTGCCTTGGCGATAGCATAAAGATATCCTTTTGATATCAATAATTCAGCTTCCTTCCACCACCCCTCTCCATGTGTTTGTGAGGCCCCCGGACAAGCACAAAACCAGGCTCGGCGGCTGATTGCTGCAATATTCCTAAGCAATGCAGGCAAGCCAGAAATAGCTAGATCCCAGCTTCAGGAGACCTCCCGGCAAACACTCTATTATGCACGCGCGACACCTACAAAGGACTCCCTGCCCTGAGCAGGTAACTTGACTGGCTGAACTATCAACTGTCCAGCATCACGCATTTGCATACTGGCTACTCTTTTTGTCGATTCGGACCTAACTCAATCATGTTAAATTTTGACTTTTCCAAGGCTTTGTCTCGCACCCAAAATCCATTGTTCTCACCAAGTATGGCATAGCCTGCAGTCACACTTCTCCCTATAAAAACCCCTGATTCCTAGGCCCTCCTCGGATCGCTCCCGAGTTCCACACTGCCTTGCTACCGCTTTGCTTGGCGAGCCTCCCCTCGGCTCCACGTGCTGAGCCACATCGAACCCCAGCATCGCTCTCTATTCTTCCGGACAGGTTTCGTATCACTCAATTCAACTATCCCTCTGAAAATCCCTCTATCCCACTCCCACCTTTATTTTCCATAGTTATCTGAGTGAGTGTGTTGCATACACTGTTTGGTTGTATTTTAATAAAAGATCTCAATTATTCTTTCAAAACGGTTTGCTTCTCGACTGGCCTGACCCCGCAGACATAGGGTTCAAGATCCTGCTAAGTTACCCTGCCTCTCGTAACACTAAAGCAGTGCTCAGAGCTAATTTTCCTCACCTATAGTTGAGCACATTTTGGTGTCCCTCACGGGACCCCCATTAAACAGGGTAACAGTGCATATAGATGTCCTTCATGCAAGGACGCACATATGCTTCTGGTTTTTTAAAACTATATCTTTATTGATAGTTTCTTTTAAAAATGCTAAAAAAGAAAAACAGTTTGAACATACAGTATGAGAATTAGAAATTCAAAAGTAAATTTAAGAAAAGAAAAGAAGAGGGAAAGAAAGAAAAAGGGAGTGATTTCCATTCTTCCTTTAAATGGTGTAGACAGGATAGGGACATACTGTCAGAAAATGGAATTGGTTGAAAAGTAGAACCTATGTATTGTACTGGAGGGAGTATGAAGGCCTTATGGAGGATCACTTGGGAACTGAACACACTTAACTCCTTTTTCCCCTCTCAGTTTGCTTTGCAAGCAGCGTACACATGTCAAATGAGTCTCCATCAGCAAGAACTGATGAAAGAGCAGAACCTCCATTGAATTAATGGAACTTGTCCTTAACTTGGAAGCACCACAAGAGCAAATCATCAAACAGTGGGCAGTCCAAAGGTGGGGACTTCCTCTATGACGCTCAAATAGTTTCAAATCTCTCTCTAAGATAATATCCAACAGTACTCCTACTTCATGTTTTCCAACAACTGAAAAAGCAAAATTAACTTCCTTATACCAAAGGTTAACACATCTAGCATAGTGTATCAATATTACATTCTCTTACATGTTACATTTTCATGATAAATGATATTGTGTTTCCTAATCTTAATACTAAGAGCTATTTGAGGACTTCATTACACAGTATTGATCTTCACTACTTAAAGCTATGGATCTTCTACCTACTATAATAACATCACAAAATCCAAATGTTTCTATACCATTTCCTATTGTAGAATCATTTACACAGTTTATTACCAGGTCCAGTTTTCATTGTCTTGTATCTATAACCATTTCATCACCTAGTTTCCCCCAAGCCTGTTTCATTTTAAACTGGAATCTCCTTTTCCCTTGCATTCATCCTTTCTATGAAGTTTTCTTCCCCTCCCCCATCTTCTCAGGTTCCCTTTCTTGCCTTTTGCTGATATTTCCAGTCCCTTCCCACTTGCAGTTTTAAAATGCTTGTCCTGAGACAGAGCACTTTTCTTTTTTCATCTTTCTCTCAGAAAGTTGAAAGATGAGAGAAAGATCAATGCACAATTGATGGTGCATCTAGTTGCCTGTTTGCTTTCTTGGTTTAGTTGCCTAATGCCACTGTTCATTCCAAGGGTTGTGCAGCACTGTAAATGCATAATTTTTCCCATGGAGATTTACATGTTATGTCCCTAATTTAGGACACTGGCCGTGGGGTAGGATCAAGAGAGTATAGTTTTAACATCAAAAGGCAGGTGAGTGTGGGTGAGTTCTCACCCAGTTATCTCTGTGGACTTCAGAGGTAGGGCAACTTGGGGCTCTCCAGTTATTGGACTTCCCAACTCCCATGGGAAGCTGCACTGAAACCACAGCATGCATGAAAGGGTTATGCCTTGGTTTAACCATTCAAAGCCTAGTGTATCCACCTGGATCAGTTATATATATCTTTCCTGGGAACAACATGTATGTCAGGTCTACTAACTCATGACCTACAACTAAAGAGTGTCATGTCCCAGGCAGACCAAGCAACCAGTTAACACACCAACAGGCCAGAACTTACTCACAAAGGCAAGAGCAGGAGTAGTCCAAACACAGGTTCAAGTCCAAACTGCAAGTTCCAAGCCAAACAAATCCACAAAGGCAAATCCAAATCAGTGTCAAACAAGCAGAGATCCAAGAAAGTCAAGATTCAGGAAACCACAGGGCAGAGCTTTAACCACTAGGAAGTTCAGCTGTTGACCCTGGGAGGAGGTGGGCCAGCTGTCTGCCTTTTATACTCTAATTATGTTGCCACAGGTGTTCCCTCATTAGAGCCCATTTGTTACTTAAACAAGTTAAATGCCTGATACCTTCTTTCTGGCATCGTCTCTCCCACAAGTTAAGAGTCTGTATTGCCTTGTCTTCTGCTACTTGTTCCCCCTGCTCAGGCTTCTGCTGTTGGTTGTTATTTTCTACTGAGCAAACTTCTATGGAAACTTCTGCTTCAGATTCTGAATCCTCTTTCTCACTGTCTGGGTCTCCAAGGCAGGGCATGACAAAAAGAAGTTTTGAGCAATTGGTCCAAACAGAAGTCTAGTCAATCCAGCCGAGGAGCCACCTTCATACCTAGGTAAAGAATGAGTTGTGTTCAATTGTTACAGCTTGTAAACATTGCCTTTCTAGATTTTGACTCCTCAAATCCCTCAGTCAGCATGGATAAGATAGCTAGAGGATTCTTAGATTTATAGTCCAAAAAAGTAAACTTTTCCATGGTCTGATCACAGATTGTGCTGATTCAACCTAGATCAGTTTGTCCAAACATGATCAAACCTAGTGCACCTGCCAAGCTGGACTTGTGCCAACCAGATAAGAAAGGTGGACATTCAGGCTGAAAGCTCTATGGAGACCTCCTTGACATTGATGTAGAAGGATGAGCCAATAAAATGAACAGGCATCACATTCAGGGCATGAATGTGCCCTGAGATCCTCCTAGAGACAGAATGATTCTTCAAAAGATGGCCAGAAAGTTCGTTCCTTGAATGTCAAGACCCCAGAATAACCCTGGACTGACAAGAATCTTCCTAGTCTGAGACATAATATACAAAATTTGTGCATGATATTTGCACAGGAAACAGAACCTTGTACCGTGTCCTGTGCAGAAAATGCAGTGAATTTTGTGCAAAATAAGTACTGAGCTACAATTTCTATTCAGTTTTTGAAGACTTCTTGCAAGGCGATAAAGTCCTGGAAGTCTTAAAGAAGAAAATTGGTGAAGCATTACATTCTGAGATCCAGTGCTGTGCTTCTCTGGTATAAATCCATACTCAGATAGTTAAGTGGTGGTTGGGCTACACCAGCCTTTTTCTAAATACCAACACTGTGGTTATATGAAACTGTTTTTCTTGTTTCCCCAGTCTCAGTGGATTGGCCACACTGGTTGAAAGATCAGGAGAGTTGGAGTCCTTGCACATCTAGAAGGCATGATGTTAGAGCAGGCTGCATCTCTTCTTTCAAATAATTGGGAAAGATAGGTCTGTTAGGGAGAAAAGGATAAATATCCCCTGAGAGACATCCCAAAATAAAATACCTGAATATCTGCACTGGGTGCATCACAATGAAGAATGGTAGTAGATGTGACTCCCTGCCAACAGGCAGGTGAGATTTAGAATCCCTGTCAGGATCATGGCCAAATGTTAACAGCTGTCCAGTGGGCTAAAAATGATTATTTCGTGTTTGGTAGGCCCTGCTAGATAGTTTATGTTTTAGCCTGGCAATTCAAGGAGACAAAGGTGGCTGGGAACAGACAGGACTATAAACCTCCCATTTTGCAATTTGCTTATAATGCTCTCACTGCTATTTGGGTGAGAGAAGGGTCATCGTGCCCACAAAATTCAATCTCCCTTTTTTTGATCTATCTGATCTATGTAACTCTGGCAGTCCATCTCATGATCACCTGAATTGCAACCTGCAGGACTTCTCATCCAACCATGAAGTTCTGGAACATGGGCCCTGGGGTGGCCCAAGCAGCAGTCATTGCTTAGAGGGCCAGTTCTATTACTTTCTGTTAGCGGGTGCTGGAACCCATCAACTAGAGGGCTGGGGTGACTGCCTTGACTACAGACCATCTGCTGCATTGCTGTTGTTGTTGTTGTTGTTGTTGTTGTTGTTGTTGTTGTTGTTGTTGTTGTTGTGTGCCTACAATTTATTTCTGACTTATGGAGACCCTAAGGTGAACCTATCATGGGGTTTTCTAGGGCTGAGAGTGTGTGACATGCCTAAGGTCACCCAGTTGGTTTCCATGGCCGAGTGGGGAATCAATCCCTGGTCTCCAGGATCTTCGTCCAATGTTCAGACCACTGCACCATGCTGCATTATGTACCACAAAAAAAGTTTATCTCATGGCATGGGTGTGTCATACCCTTCAACTGTCCCAATCTGACAGGAACAATCCTAACTAATCCTCTGTCATTCCACTTTTTCAGATGCTTTTCAAGTTCTCTCTTCTTCTCCCACTTCCCCCCATCCCCGCTTTGTCCTTGGCTTACTTCAGTCTCTGGAAACTGAGTTCAAAGCACAAAACTAGTGTTACACTGATTTCTGGGGTCCCTTGGGAGACACCTCAATGTGCTCCATGTGATGAGGAATGGAAACTAGCCAGAGCACCAGCAACAGCAATGCAAGAGGCAGGGTAACCTAGTGGGGTCTTTTTACCCAGTTTTTATGGGGTGGGGTCAGGTCAAGCCAAAAACCAAACAAAAATGTCCAATAAATGATTTTATTGAACGAAAATCTCACGCAGCAACGCAATCACTCACAGATGCACCCAAGAGCTATTAAGAAGCAAAAGAGAGGAAATTGGACAGGGAGGTATTGAAGGGGTGTAGTTGGGGTAATACTGCACCTTTTCCTGAAGTCCTGGGTCCGGGAAGGCAGCGGAGAAGTGGGGCTCAGCACGGAGAGGGCTGAGGGGATTACTCGACAGATGGAGCAACGGTCTGCTGGGGTGACTGGGAGTGATCCAAAGAACCACTCAAAAACAGGGACTATTTGTAGGGGGAAAAGTACCTGGAGGACTAATCCTTTCCCGAGGAGAACAATGGGTGTTGCAGTAGGCACAAAGCTCCACACTGGTAATTTCCTTTGTGTGATGAGATTGCAAGGTGTTGCCAAAGTCTCAGGATCTTCGGCTGTGTTTTGCGGTGTGACTTCATGTAAATGGTCCTTGCCTGATGGAATATTTGCTCAGCTTGGGGCAGACACGCTAATCCCCTGAAGTCAGTGTCTCAGGGCTGAGGACCTTTTGTTTATTGTCAGTTTACACATCTTGAGGTTTCCTGGGGCTACGTGATGGGGGATTTTACTGGCCTGACCTGGTTTTCGGTCTCTCGACTGTGTCCGCCTATGTGCCCCTTCGGGGGACCTCTCTGGCACACAGAATCATATTTTAATATCAAAATTGTAGACCCCGAGATAGGGTTTCTCCATCGGAGTAACACTAGCTTGCACTCCATTAATTTGGCAGGAAAAGATGGGGGAAAGGGGCGATCTTTTCCTTCCCAGAAGGCTTAGGCAAAATGAAACTGCTGCAGCAAGCCTCTCCTAGCTTGCACATTCTTCCCCACTGATAACTTTTGCCATCTTGACTACAATGCGATGGCTTGCCCACATATGTTCCAAATTTTTAAAAGTGTAAGGACCGTTCCGCCCTACACTGTTCTAGTGCTATTATTCCACTTTCAACATCCTGTGGAATTCTTGGGGTTTGTAGTTTACCAAAGCCAAAGAGCTCTCTGGCTGAGAATTCTAAATGCCCCTCCCTATACTGCAAATCCCAGGATTCCACAGGATGTTGAAAGTGGAATGATAGCACTATAACAGTGTAGTGTGGAAATGCCAGAAGAATATGATGTTTACATATTTTTTTGGTAACGGACAGAGATTTTGGGAGACCCGGAATTGCATCCAGCTCCAACTGAGTTACAAGAGTAACAGGTGTTTCTGGCCTGAGTTTTCAGTTTTCACACACAACTTTCCAGCAGGCAGAAAGAGTACAAGAATGAAAGAGAATGCACACAGTCTCTGGCAACCAGGTGCTTTCCACAAAAGAGCTCAGGCTCAGATTTAGGTGAATCTCCACTACAAGAGAGACCTAGAGGGGAAGTCACCACCAAGCAAGCTGCCTCATTGCACATGCATTCTGAGCACATGGGCAGTCATTTCTGGAACACAGGTGCAAGTGATCTGGAAAGAATGCAACAGAATGGGACATACTTTACAATATTTCAATGTCGAGAAGGGGAACGTGGGTGACCGAGCAAAATCAGAGTGTGGTCAAAATGGCAAAAATTGATCAGGAAGAAGATCAGGAGAGGCTGCAGCAGTTCATTTTGACCTGAGCCTAAAACAGGGGGCAAAATTCTACCCCCTAATTCTCCTTGCTGAATTATCTGAGTGTAGAATACTTTTGTGCTTTGAAACTCAGTTTGCAGCAATTGAGGTAAACTGAGGACAGTGGAGAAAAATGGGAGGAGGAGACAGAGACCGGGATATTTTAAAACAACTGAAAAAGTTATACAAGTCAGTGCTAATCTGGGTTTTCCTTGCCAAATCAGGATGGTTGAAGGGTATCACAGGCGAACTTGTCTCTAAAAAGTGCAAATATTCATCACGCAGACTTGGAGGGCAGATATTTGATTTATGTGTAGCCTCATTACTTAACAACTGATTCAGTCAGTCTTCTTAAGTTGGGTCTGATCAATATGATCCAGGAAACAGTCTCCCCTCAGGACACAGACAGAACTGGCCTTTCTTTCTAGGTCAGGGGTAGGAATGCTTCCAATGTTGCACATCCTTCAGATGGGGTTGGACTGCAGCTCCCAGAATGCCTTCCCATTGCCTCTGCTGGCTACAGCTACTGGAAGTTGCAGTTGAATAACATCTGGAGGACCACATGAGCCCTACCCATTTTGGGGGTCATTTGAGAAAGTTACAAGTAAGGCTGCTACTTAATTGTTAGTCGTCATTATTAATTATCAGCCAATTGATGCAATTGACAAAAACTGACTCAAAAGGCAACCCCAATTAGCTGAGTGAGTTATTTTTAAATTCCTCCCAATGTAGTGCTTAGCACAGCTTTCTTACATTAAAACCAATCCAACTAAAGACCAGTGATTTCTCTATAAGTGACAGCAGCTGATTACACAGGATGGCGTATTGAGGGCAGAAAGGGGAGGGCTGGTTGACCTTTCCAGGCTGTTGCTTTTAGGATGCTGCACTTCAGAAACAAGTGAGAACTTCTGTGGCTTTTGATGATCAAAACAGAATGCAGCACCAGATGGAAAGTCAGATAAAAGGAATTAGGCAGTGGGCTGCAATCTCTTTCCCCCTATATAAAACACTTGACTGGCCTGTGGACCTCTCTCGGTCCATTAGAACAAGTGTCTCACTTTTCCTGGAGATGAGAGGTGAGAAAAGACAGCGTCTTGACTTTTTCTCAAGTAAGTCCAGATAGAGCTTCTCCTATGCCAACTGCAAGTCATTCCCCAGTTAGAATCACCACCTTCTTTGGTTCTTATACAACAGAAATGGGCTGCTTCACAGAAGGTGCAGCACCTACATATTTACAACTAAAATTATCTGTGTTCTTGGATGTACCTGGGCCAAAATGAAGACTGGAACTGATATCATGTGGGTGGGTGGACTACTGTAATCTGCTCTGTGTGGGGCTTCCTTTGAAGAGTTTTCAGAAACTTCAGTTGGTGCGAAGCCAAATTGTTAACAGGGGCTTGTTATCATATCCTACCACCCCTCCTTCAAGGTGTATGATTTTCATAAATTGGATATGTTAATGGCTGGAGAACACAATCAAAGTCACACTGACTGAAGAATGTGTTTTGGGACCAAGCTGACCAGAGACACAGTTAGGGTCATATGTTTAGAGAGGATTAGGCAGGAAAACCCAATGCTGATGGGTTTGTGCTAATCCTTTCACCACTCCAGGCTCTTTGCATTTCCAAAAACAATGAAAGATAAACCTCCTAGATTGGTGAGCAATCAGAGACCATCCCTCAATTTTATTTTATGGAGATCTTCCCTGTGCACCCTACCTGACCAAACATTAAGAGACCATGACAAGTCCCATAATGCTTTGTCACTCCAGAGTTAGGCAATCAGCCCATTCCAGATCCTCTTTGTTTATTCTGTGAGAAATCCATTGTAGATTTGTCGTTGCATCCCTTCAAGGCAGAAAATAGAGTATAAAAAGCCTAGCTTCAACCCCAGCCTCTTGTAGTACATTGGGTATAGTATGTTATATCTGGTGTCCAGGCCTCTGTTCCTCTGGGATGACCTCAGTTGCACGGTCTCAGCCACTATACTTAGACTTTCTGCTACAAGACTGGTAACTATCATCCTTTCCACTCAATCTCTTTCTATCCACTTTGCTTGCCTCACTTTCCAATAGTCTTGTACAATTCTTAAGAGTTTCTGATTATTCGTGTGCTTGTCAATTCAAATAAAATACTTTGAGCCTTTCTGCACTACATTGTTCTAGTGCTGTTATTCCACTTTCAACACCCTGTGGAATGCTGAGGTTTGTAGTTTCTTGAGGCCCAAGAGCTCTCTGGCTGAGAATTCTAAAGGCCCCTTCCCTTAACTGCAGACCCCAGGATTCCACAGGAGGTTGGAAGTGGAATAATAGCACTGTAACAGTGTAGTGCGGAAAGGCCCTATGTTTCATTTTAAATAAAGTCCTCTCTTCAGTTAGTACTGGTATACACAGGATAGTGGGCTAGCTACAGGCAGCACACAACTCCTTTGTTGCAACAGCTTCACTGGCTGCTGGTCTATTTCTGGGCACAAATCAAAGAGCAGATTATCACCCACAAAGCCCTCTATGGCTCAGACCCAGGCTGATAGACCATGTCTTCCCCTATAAACCTGCCCAGGCTCTAAGATCTTCAGGGAGAGCAGTTCTCTTCAGAGTCATGTTCGGCAAGAACAGGAGAGGGCCTTCTTTGTGGCTAGCCCTACATCCCGGAGCTCCAGGGAAGCTAGATGGGCTCTTTTCTTACTATCTTTCCACCGTCAAGTGATGAATTTCCTGTTTTTTTTACCTGACCAGGGCAGATGATGATAGGATAGCTTAAAAGTCTCTCATCCATAGGGTCACCATAACGAAGTCAACTTGATGGCAGTTTACAACAACAGCAACAAGGCTTTGGGAAACCGATTGTTTTATAGATCTTCTGTTTTAGTTCTGTGCTGTTTTAAATGGGTGGCTGAGATTCTGCATCAGAGATTACAGGTTGTCACTTTATGATAAAGTAATTGTGTCTAATATGAAACACAACTGTACTAGTGAATTGCCAGTGATGCAGATTGGGGTGTCCCCTTGGTTTTCAATTGTGCAGTGGGTGAACGAGATGCCTGATAGGCGATGGCAACAAGAGACCTAAACCCATCACTCCCATTGAACAATGATATTGGCCCCAAGCCTGTTATTGTCCCAATTGGAGCAGGCCCACTGAATCAATTGAATTTAGCTTTGTATTGATACATTCATCAAGTAATTCAACAGGTCTGATCTAGTCGGGCCATAGCAATAGAAATGATGTCGTTATTTGATACAAAGCAGCTTCCTACATGTGAGAGCTGGCATGGTACAGTAGTTTGAGTTTTGGACTACAACCCTGGAGTGATTTGATTTCCCCCCTTAGCCATGGAAACCCACTGAGTGACCTTGGGCATGTCACACTCTCTCAGCCCCAGAAAACCCCATGATAGGTTCGTTTTACGGCTGCCATAAGTCAAAAACAACTCGAAGACACACAACAACAACAACAGCTTCCAATGTGGAGCTTCCTATGTGCCCTATGAGGAGAGGCTTAGGGAGCTAGGCGTGTTTAGCCTGACAAAAAGAAGGTTAAGAGGAGACACGATAGCCGTCTTTAAATATTTGAAGGGATGTCATGTTGAAGATGGAGCGAGCTTGTTTTCTGCTGCTCCAGAAACTAGGACATGGATCAATGGATTCAAACTACAGGAAAAGAGATCTCACCTAAATCTCAGGAAGAACTTCCTGATGGTCAGAGCTGTCCGGCAGTGGAATATGCTGCCTTGGAGTGTGATGGAGTTACCTTCTTCGGAGGTTTTTAAGCAAAGGCTGGACAGCCATTTGCTGGGATGCTTTGAGTGTTTGTTCCTGCCTGGCAGGAGATTGGACTCAATGGTTGTTGTGGTCTCTTCTAACTCTATGTTTCTATGATTGTTTGTGGTTGTCTCTCTTGAGATTTCTTGCAGCAAAATCCCACAAGCAAAGAGTGCATGGTTTGAAACACAGCAGGGTTTCTATGCAATTGAATAAAATAATTTCTCAGTACTTACTGGTTCTTTTTTTCTTGATCCCAGTTGACTGGGCCATGCCCTCCAGTTACATTTGAGGCGCTGCTGTCAGGACCTCAGCCACGCACGTCTTGCTATCCAGGCGGCTGTAGCCAGTTAATATCATGTTACATAAATATTCTCATCATTTGGGTAAGTAAAATGATCTTAGACTTATGCTAGACATGTGGGGGATCTTGGAGTGGAAAATATTAGTAAGTTTTTAAAAAAATAGAAGGGAAGAGAAAAGCAGAAAAACAGTTGAAGCCAAGAGCATCTGTGTTTCTGGGCCACTGCTGCATGGAAACTTTGGACAGAGAGCCAGACGGCCTATATTTTCAAGTCGAAAATTATTAGAAAATGATCCAGAGCATCACTTTAGAGAGAGAAAGAAGTCACACAGCTCTTTATATTGTTTATTTGCTTTCTCCCTGACACTTCTGCAAGCTTTTGCAGATCCCTTTCCAGGACTCAGACGTCACATGGGGATGGGGCGGCAGTACCAGCAACAGAAAAGAAAGGGGGGGCTCTCCACTGCTTATCCAAGGTTATGCCTTTTCCAGATGTGCTTGAGCAACCCCTCAGGACATAAGCTATTTCTGCACTAGACTGTTATAGCGCGATTATTCGGCTTTCAACATCCTATGGAATCCTGGGGTTTGCAGTTTCGGGAGGGGCCAGCTGGATTCCATAGGATGTTGAAAGCGGAATAATTGTGCTATAACAATCTAGTGCGGAAATGACCATAGAGACAAAAAGGGGAGTGGCAGGAATGACAGCATGGCTTGAACGTTGGATTACAGCTCTGGAGAGCGGGGTTCCAATCCCTGCTCAGCCACCGAAACCCACTGGGTGACCTTGGGCAAGTCACACTCTCTCAGCCTCAGAGGAAAAGAAAGGCAAACTCCACCTGAACAAATCTTGCCGAGACAACTCTGTGATAGGTTTGCCTTAGGGTCATCCTAAATTGGAAACAACTTGAAGGCACACAATCACAACAAGGAGTGACAGGGGACAACTGCAGCCAAAGCAGGGGTATAAAAGACACTCACATGGGCAAATACATATCCCGATAGTCTCTAGATCATTCACAACAGAGGTCATGTTATCTTGCCTATAAACACTAGCCTGGATGCTTTGCTGTTGTTGGTGTTTATAACCCACCTTTTCCCATATAAATCCTTTGTTGAAACAGTTTCACCAGCTCCCAGTTCATTTCTGGCACAATTCAAAGCCATATATGTAAAGCCATATATGGCTTAGGTCTAAACTACCTGAAAGACCATGTCTCCTCGTACGGACCTGCCGGAGTTCTGAGATCTGCCGAGGCTTTTAATGTGGAGACAGGGGAGCTTTTATGGGGATGCTTTATTTGTCTTTTATAACTTTTGTATGTCTTTAAAATTATTATATAGTGTGTTACGTGGGATTTTAATTGGGGTTGGGGGGTTTTTTTTGGTCGGTGTTATTTTTTATTTAGAAGAAGCATTTATATTCCAAAACATTTTAATTGTTTAATTGTTTTTTAAAAAGAAAAAGAAAAATATTTCATCTTTCGTGTGTTTTTTTTTTCTTAAAACTGACTGTTCTGGAAGTCACCTTTGGTCCCACTTTGGGAGAAAAGCAGCATACAAGTGAAATAAATAAACAGATAAATATCCCCAGCTGAGAACTCAAGATGGTTTACATCAGCTTTTTTTCTTTTTAAAGATGCAGTTTAAAAAATTTTAAATGCTGTTTTGTGCTCAAAGAACACATGCTTATTTTGTGTAGAATAAGTCCCTAGCTGTAGTGTTTCATGTGCACAGAATTTTCTGTGCAGGAAATAATATTTGTGCACAGAAAAATTATTTTCTGTGCAGATAAAAAAAATAGTTTCTTATGTAGAAAATACTGGGCTTTTTGCACAAAATATGTGAGAACATGGCACAGAATAATTTCCAAACTGTGAATTTTATGCAGTGTGAGTCGTGAACTGTGAATAGACATGGAAAACTGCCCAGTTTTGGAAGACTTTACTCACAGAAGGAAGAAAATTGCAAAGAGTAATTGTCATTTCCTTCGAGAACAAAATTAGTGAAAGTTTACATCCCACGAGCAGAAACATCACATTTGAAGAAGCAGCGTCCAGGCAGAATAGCAAGGGCTTCGCTGTCTACTGAAATACAGAAGGGATGGAGACAGCTGGATCTCCCTTGGGCGTGAGTTCCACAGTCAGGATGCTGTCCCAGAGAAGGTGGATACAAGCCACAAACCTCTCAGAATCTGGTTGAAAATTCTACCATGTTATTCTTTGGGTTGTGTAAACTAAGAATGTACATCTTTGTCTATTTCTTCCTCAAACGCAAAGATGAATAATTTCTATCGTTTCCTCCCTACTGTGGGAAGAAGTGGATATTTCTCTGCAGTTTCCTCATGGTATTTGTACTTCTTGAATTTTTCCAGGAAGTTATCTGCACAGGAAAAAAAGTGCACGTTCATTTTTTTGCACGAGTATTTCCACACAGAATAATTTCCTAAAACACGTCAAGATGTGTGAATACCAGGAGAGAACTACACAAAAGTCTCACTGCTTTATTATTCTTCCCAGCTGGGTTTATCGGCTTTTGGCGGAACATAATTTTCAGTTGGGAAACAAATAGCAAATATTTTTTCCTGCCTGAGTACAGGTGTTTTCACATATTTGAAAGACTGGAGAATGGGTATGCATCAGGACAACGGTTTCCTAGCATCTGACCTGTGTTCATGGTCTGGTTATCACAAAGATTGTGTGCATGGCCAGTGTAAAGGGATTCTCTTTGGCTTTAGTACAGTGCAATACCAGTAACATATCTGTTTTGGTAAGAAGACTCAGCATTGCTTTACAGTGAAAAAGAAAGGATAGAATAGATCAGAGAGATAAGCTGTTTGGATGGAGAAGTTTGGATAGGATAGCAGAGGCTGAGCACTCTACAGCTGACATCCTGTTGGTAGCATACACTGGCATAGTTCCCGCTTGCTATGATATATAGACTTGTTTTGGATGTTTCAGAAGGAGGCTTTCGGTACTTCCTGCCTTTATGAATGGATTATTCGTTACAAATTTCCAGTGAGAAGGACCTAACACAGCCTTCCTCAACCTGATACCATTTTGGTCTGATGAACTACAACTCCTAGAAGCCATGTTGGCTGGAACCATGAGAATAGTAGTCCCAAGTCATTTGGAAGGCCCTACGTCAGGAAGGGCTGGGGTACTGTTTTGCTGAAGATGAGAAAATCTGGAACTGAATCAGTACAGTCAACTTGCCACAGTCGCTCGGGTTAGGAGCACAGGAGCCCTGCAAAAGTGGAAAAACTACAAATGTCAAAATGTGGGGGGGGAGGCGGCATTGTGGTGACAATGGGCACTCAAGGTCCAAACAATAGCATGGCAATAGCAATAGCATGTGTATTTCTATACCGCTTATCAGCTAAGTGCTCTCTATGTGGTTTACAATGTGTTTAGCTAATCGCCTCCAACAAGCTGGGTACTCATTTTACCAGCCTCCGAAAGGATGAGTCAACCTGGAGCCCGGCAGGATCGAACTCACAACCTTGTGGCTGCAGTACCGGCATTTAATGACTGTGCCACCAGGGCTTACGAGGTCAGGAAAAGGAGAAGGAAAGGCAGTAGGTTGTTGGCATGGTGGCCCTGTATTTCCTTGACCCTGCCCATCTCCTTCCCTGTGTTTGTGAGGGGCATTGGGAGAGATTGTGGTGCTGACAAACAGCCATCCTTATCTGGCCAGGCAGGAGCTGGTGGTGGTGGAGGAGGAAGAAGAGGAGGAGGAGGAGAGGCAGATTTTTAATGGGCTGTGAAGATTAAAACAGCTAAAACCAGATGGTGCAAAAGTTAAAACACAGTTAAACAAGCTGTCATATTAAAGCAGTAGAAAGCCAACCTGGTGTTGAGGTTTGAGCACTGGACTATGACTCTGGAAACCAGGATTCTAATTCTCACTTGGCCATGGAAATTCACTGGGAGGCCTTGGGCAAGTCATGCTCTCTCAGCAAACTCCCTCTAAACAAATCATGCCAAGGAAACCCCACGATAGTCTCATCTTAAGGTTGCTATAAGTTGGAAATGACTTAAAGGCACACAACAGCAACAACACATTTCGACAGTATAAAATCAGTAGAAATATAACAATAAAAATATAATACACACAACCCTTCAAAAACATTCCCCACAACCAATTACTCCTCACATGGCTGTTTAAATAAAATGCCTTTACTTGCTATTGAAAAAGGAAACAGAGAATCAAAGGCCATTTCTGCACTATACTGTTAAAGTGCTAGTATTCTATTTTCAACATCCTGTGGAATTCTGGGATTTGTAGTTTACTGACACCCAAGAGCTCTCTGGCTGAGAATTCTAAATGCCCCTCCCTAGGATTTCATAGGACATTGAAAGTGGAAGAATAGCACAATAACAGTATCGGGTGGAAATGGCCTTGGAAGGGACCCCAGGGTCATCCAGTCCAACCCCCTTCTGCTATTCAGGAAGACACAATCAAAGCACTCCCAACAGTTGTCCATCCAGCTTCTGTTTAAAAACCTCCAAAGAAGGAACAGAGAGGGTTCCAGTCCAGCCTCCTCTGCAAGGGAATTCCATAGACTGGGAGCACCCACCAAGAAAGCTCTCTCATAAGTCCTCGCCTAGACCTTGGACGGGCCTGTGACCAAGAAAAAATGCTTCCCCAAAGATCTTAAGATTTGAGTAGCTTCATATAAAGAGATATACTCTTTCAGACAGTCATAGAATCACAGAGCCAGAAAAGACCACAAGGGTCACTGAGTCCAACCCCCTGCCGTGCAGGAATACGCCATCAAAACATTTATGACAGGTGGCCATCCAGCCTCTGTTTAAAAACCTCCAAAGAAGGAGACTGTACACACTCCCAGGCAGCAGCGCATTCCACTGCCAGACTGTTCTTGCCATCAACCTCCCAATGTTTAGGTGGAATCACTTTTCCTGAGGTCTGAAGCCATTGCTCTATCGCGTCTTAGTCTCTGGAGCAGCAGAAAATAGTCTCGCTCCAACCGTCATAAGAAAGCCCTTCAAATATTGAAACAAAGCTATCATGTTGCCTCTTACCCTTCTCTTCTCCTCCCATGGGACAAAAATGTCCAGTTGCTTCTTTAAGAGACCAACACATCTAGGACACGAATAAAATTGGTGCGTATATTCTGCTTTGGAAATTATTGGAAGTGTATGTAGAGTGAGGTGTAGCTATGTGAGAGGGAAAATGAGGGCATAAGGATTCTGCCCATCCCATTAAATTGTCCTTCAGTCCTCAAATTTATGGCATACCAGAGAGTGAGACACTGAAAATCATTTACACTTCAAACTTTTCTCCTTGCTATGTTGGCCTTTCCTTGTCAGTCTGCCTTCTCCATTCCTTTGGATGCGTAAACTCTCTTTGTAAATACTCAGGTTAAATGTCAAAGTGTCTGCAAAGCTAGAAATTTGGGGACTGAGGGGAAATTTCATTGGGGGTGATGCTTCATTTTCTCCCTCATGGCTACAGCCCTGGGGTAGATGATAAGTGAGCCCCCCCCGCTCCATATCTGTGAACTGAATGGGAGCACATTCAGTAAAAGAGAAGCAGCTTGGCTTCTCTGTTTGAAATTATAAAGCACCCCCTATGGAGAGCTCCATTTGTATCTATCCACTTTCAAGCCCTAGGCTACTACGACAGACAATTTTGTTAATGGTCAGTGTTAATAATACAATTGTCACTTTTATGTCTCTAATTCTGCTCGAAACTCACAGCATGCATGTATACCTGGGAGGTATGCATCTGAGGACAGGAACACATGAAAGATCATGCTATCATAAAACTGCTAGTCTCAAAGATGCCGCATGTACCTTAGCTGTTTTGCTGCAATGAAACAATGAAAGGTCCCTTTGAAAATTGCTCAGATCCTTCTGAAACCCTGATTGGTCCCCAGCTGGGTTTCCTGATTGGTTGGAATGAATGGAAGGCAAGGGGGGAATTTATATAAACCTCCTATTTGTGCAGAACCTTGTCCCAAACAATCCACTGGCTGACCTGCTGTGCTCTCTGCTTTCAGTTTGGAGCTCCTTCCCCCATGAGGCACTGCCAAATGTGGACAGACAAAATCCTGTTAAAAAGCAGTCCAGGCCTTTCTGCTGAAACTTCAAACCAATGGAGCTCATAAACCCCATTTGGTCTCATTCCTTTGTTCCTTGCTGGAGTTCTGGCCATCCTCTCCTGACAGCTGAGACTGGACACAGGAAGACAAGCAGTTCTGCCCTCGAGCAAATTTCCAGTGTGGTGAGGGGATCAATTCGACAGCTGCAAAGCAGCTTATTCCCTTCTCTTCCTCCCTCCACACGTCCCCATTCCTCTTCTTTCCTCTGTGCCGCTAAGCACTGCACTTAGTTATGGATCCCTGTGGAATCTTGGAGAGAACAAAATGAGGATAAGCTCACATGGATGCTCTGTCACCCTATTGGGTGCAATTTCCCTTTCTTTTAAAATAGACTAAATTTAAGGTCCGTGCCTTAAGATACATCTTCCGGTGCTGTTTGTCTTATTTTGTGGTTATGTAATTATTTTAGGATTTCACTTCTATCTCTAAGGCACTCTCATCCCCCTGAGCTCGATGGAAGAGACAGGGTATAAATTATTATATGTGCGTGCATGTATGAATGAATGCATGCATGCATAAAGAATAGTTATTAGTTATAAATCTCCACTGGCAAGGAGCTAATGCAGCTTTTTCCAATTCAGTGTCACCTAGATCTTTTGGACCATAACTCCCAAAGGCCAGGCTGGCAGGGGATGATAGAAAGCATAGCCCCAAGTAGGAATGGAAAACATGTCAAAAAGGTTTGGGGAAAAAATGTTTAAAAATGGAATTCTGGGATATCAGGAAGCCCGGATGAGGCAAAGGGAGGATTCCTTTTGTGCAAAAAAAATTGCAATTTTCTGCACATAAAATAGATCAATTGCACAGAAAAGTGGTTTTTCTGCATGGAAAACAGGTTTATCACACAGAAAGCGGGGGGGGGGTTTTGTGGGGATTTTTTTCCTGCAATTAAAATAACAATTTCTGCACAGTTTTCTGTGCAGGAAATTTGTTTTCCACACAGAAAATGGTATTTGCCATGCAAAAACCCCACATACATAATTTTTGCATAGAATAAGTCCCAAACAAGGGCCTAAATGTCCAAAAGGCACCAGATTCCACCTGATCTTGGAAGCTGTGGGGTCAATCCTGGTTAGTACCTGGATAGGACACCACCAATGAATCCCAGTCACTGTAAGCTGTATTTCAGAGGAAGGAACTAGCATAAACCCCCCTCTGAGTATTCCTTGCCTAAGAAAACCCTATAAAATTCATGAGGTCACCATAAGTCAATAGGCAACTTGAAGATACATGCACATACATACTGTACACACAAGTTCCAAACAGCAATTACTCAAAAATCACAAGTTTTGATGACTTTCTCACACTGAGGAGGAAAATGGCAAAATGATTCATTCTTGCCTATGAGAATAACATCTACAGAGGTTTACATACCTGGCTTCAAGACAGTTGGTGGGCTCCAGAGGAGAGAATGTTGGCACAGCAGTTTGCTTGAGATGGGAAAACCTGGAATCCAATAGGTAGGCTGTGAGCACAACAACCCTGGCTTAATATGGATGACCTCCACCCACAACAGTTGTTCATGTGGCTTCTCTGCCATCATTGGGACAAGTTGTAGTAGCTCAAGATGAGAGCTGTTGCCTTGTTGTTGGGCAGAAAAGCTCAACACTCAGTCATTGCTGGTACCAGGTAATAACCTGCCTTGTAAAGGCAAAGTAGGGCCTAAGTAGGGCCTAAAGAAGTGTTATCACTGTGAACTGGCCTGGCCTTTGGTAACCTTTAGATATCATTTTGATATCATAATTCAGCCCTACACTGCCACCAGCCAAGTGTTTGTGAGGCCACCGAACAAGCGTGAAGCTAGGCATGGCAATTAGTTGCTGCTGTTTACACCAAGGCAATGCAGATACTGCCACATCTGCTTTAGGAGACTTCCCGAAACAAACACCCTCATCAAGGTATGCACACTGACACAAAGGGACCTCTGCCCCGAGAGGGCACCCTAGTGAGTTGGGTGCTTAACTGCCAAGTTAGCCGCATTTGCATACCGGCCACACTATTGTCAGTTCAGACCATAACTCAATGGTGTACATTCTGACCTTTCGGAGACATTGTCTCCAGCCCAAAACTCATTGTTTTCACCCGAGACCAGACTAGCCCACGGTCATTCCTTCCCCTATAAAAATCCCGAGTTCTGAGAGCTCTTCGGATCTCTCGCTGGAACGTTCGGACTTGTGTTCGGACTGCTCTCCTGCCTCTTCATTCTGCGAGCTCCCCTCAGCCGCCGCACCGAGCCCTCCTGCCCTCCATTGGATTCTTCAGGACTGCGAGATTGGTGACATATCACCCATTCCCCCAAAGCTCTATTTCCTATTTCTAGTTAGCAGTGTGTTTGCTTAATAAATCTTATTGCTAGTTTGAACTATTTTGTCTGCTCACTGACCCGACGCTGTATACACAGGGTAAAAGATTCCCGCTAAGTTACCCTGCCTCTCGTTAGCCAAGAGGGTACTCCTGCTAATTTCCCCATCTTGCTTGTTGTTGTTTGGGTCACAGGGTAACAGAAGAACTGGGAAGCAAGAAGAAGATGAACATTTTCATAATCCCAGATTCAAGTGAGTTCAGATTCCAGGAGAAACTGTCTAAACATTAGGAAGAACTTCCCCATAGTAATTGCTGTTGTACAGTGGCATGGAGTGTTGGAGGAGGACTGCTTTGAAGCATGGTAGGCTCATCATTGGTAGGATGGTTGTTATTACCCTTGTTTTCTTCTACTCCAGAGCCTAAAACACAAGAGAACAGAGTCAAGTTACAGGAGAAGAGATTCCACTTAAACATTAGAAAGAATTTCCTGATAAAAACAGTTGCTCTGCAGTGGAACAGACTACCTTAGAAGGTAAGAGACTCTATTTCTTTGGAGGTTTTAAAGAGAGGTTGGATGTCCACCTTTCAAGGGTACTTTAGAGGTAGATTCTTGCGTGACAGGGGATTGGATCAGATTGCCCTCAGAATCCTTTCCAACACATAGAATCATAGTCTCATGGGCCATCACGTCCAACCCATATTCAAAGCAGAATCTTCATCTAAGAGCATCTACAGCAGGTGGCTGTCCAGTCTCTTTTTGAAGACATCCAGAGAAGGAGACCCCACCACCTCTTTAGTCCTTTAGTTTCATTCACTGTCAAGAAGTTCCTTCTAATGTTTGATCAGAATCTACCTTCCTATAAACTACCCGGTGAGGCAGCAGAGAACAAGCGTGCATCCTCCTGTTTTTGCAGCCCTCGAGGTATTTAGAGTGCAGTCATGTCACATCTTGGGTCATTTCTTCATCAGGCTGAACAACTCCCTCCACCCTTCCTCGTATGTTTTATTCTCCATACCTCTTATCATCAGTGGTGGAGCTTAGAGTGTGGGGAGGGGGCTAGGAGGGGGAGGGGCTATGGCACGAGGGGCGTGGCCACTGTGGGGGGCATGGCTGTGGTGCCTGGGGGTGTGGCCAGGACACATGGAGGAGTGGCCATGGCACGTGGGGGCATGGCTACAGGGTGGACACCCCCAAAACATTGCCGCCCGGGGTGAATTGCCCCCCGCCCCATGTCCCTACATGACTGCTTATCATCTTTATTGCTCCAACTTGTCTATATCCTTAAAATGAAGTGCTCAGTACTGAACACAGGACTCCAGAAGAGGCCTGACCAGAGCAGAATATAGTAGGACTATTACTTCCCTTGAGCTGGAAACAATGCTTCTATTACTGCAGGCTAAAATAGACAGCAAAGAAAGCAAATGCTTTGATGCCATGACTTTCAGATACAGCCTGAAAAAAGAAAAAAAAGAGCCTTTGGGCTACAAGTCTCAGAAAGTACTAGTCATGTCATCTGTGGGATTCTTGGAGGCTAAGTCCAAAAACAGAAGTTCTCCAAGCTTGCATTTAAGATAGGCAACAGTAGATGTGAAAAACTACTTGGTCTTAGGTCCTAAAAGTCAGAGTTTGTGAGGGCCCATTATCAGGTGCTCAAGGATATGTGTGCATGTGCCTCTTGATGTATGGCAACCCCCTGAATTTCAGAGGGTTTTCTTAGGAATGGAATTCTCAGAGACAGTTTGCTGTTTTGTTCCTCTGAAATAGAGTCCACAGCACCTGGTATTTGTTGCTGGCATCCCATGCAAGTACTGGGCTGACCTTGCTGACCTTCCATGAGCAGACATGATCTGGTGCCTATAGGGTGTTTTGGCATCACTCAACAGTGGCATATCTAGCCTACACAGCACCTAGGGCAAGTGTGGAAGTTGCCCCCCCGACCTTCTTATCTCTCCCCCATGCCCCACACCTACATGCGTATCAGAGCTGAGTACAACCCTCCCTCCACCACAAAATGGAAAGCAAAGAGGTGCGTAGGGGAAGCCTTGTGTGAGCCCTCCTTTCACCCCCTAGAGCTCCCCTTTCATTTCCTATGCATTTTGCCTGAGCCTGGAGAACTCCTGCTGAGGCAAAAAGGAAGGGAAGGGGGTGGGTGAAGCCTTGCAGGAGTTCTCCAGGCTGGGACAAAATGCACAGCAGTGGGAGGGGAAAGGAAGGCTTATCAAATGGCTGGGCTTTTTTGTACTCTTCCCCTGGCACTGAGGTCCAGGGCACACACCTTACTTGCCCCACCCTAGATATGCCTTTGTCACTCAAGGATAGCATATGCAAATCGCAGAGCTAAACTCTGCAAAACTTTAGTGCTGGAGTTTTCATAGCAGTGTCATTGGCTGAAATGATGTCGCTTCAAACACTGCTTCCAGTGCTTGCAGTTGGGAAGAATAAGCCTTCTGAAGAAGCCAATATTGCAGTAGACGTAAAGTAGAGCTGGACAACTTGTGACCTTCTAGATCTTGCTACAGAAAAGTTCCCATCAGCTATACCCAGCATAACCAGTGGAGCAGGGACATGGGAACTATAGTCCAAGAAAACCTGGAAGGTGACAAACAGCACATCTTTGGCCTCAGAAATTTGGTTTGTTTGGGTTTTTTTAGTGGTCCCACATATTTTCAGTGGAAGCTTTTGTTCTTGCATGAGAAAATGAAATATGTGAAGATTTATTTCATAAAGCTAAGAGGGGAATCATAGGGGAATCGTAGAATCATGGATAGTTCAAAGTGACCATAGGAGCCATCTCATCCAACCTCCTGCCAAGGGGGTATACACAAGTAAAGCACTCACAAAGCTAACAATCCTACTTCTGCTTAAAGACCTTCAAAGAAGGAGTCTACCTGTTTCTGAGATAGTCTATTGCACATTTAAACAGTTCTTACAATAGAGTTTTTCCTAATATTTAGGTGTATCTCTTTGCTTGCCATTTGAATCCATTGGTTCATGTTCTAGGCTTTGGAAGAGCAGAAAACATGTTTGCTCAGTCTTCTACATGGCATCCCTTCACACATATAAAGATGGCTCTGTCATATCACTTCTCAGTCTTCTCTTCTCCAAGCTAAACATACCAACTTCCTGAGCTGTTCTTCATAAGGCTTGGTTTCCAGACTCATGATCATTTTTCTTGCCCCCCATTGACATGCTGTAGTTTTTCAATCTCCTTCTTGAAGCATGGTGCCCAGAAAAGGATGCTGCATTCCAGGTTGAGTTCTGACCAAAGCAGAAGAAGTGGTGCTGCTCCTTCTCTTGATCTGAATACTGTGCTTCTCTTGATGCAGCTCAGAATTGCATTGGCTTTTTGGTCCACTGCAGCACATTCTTGACTCATGCTTTGCTTGTGACAGAGCCTGGAAACCATGAAACCCAGTGAGGAGCAGCTTAGGGGACTAGGGATTCCCTAGAGA
This sequence comes from Iguana delicatissima, assembly GCA_948472985.1. Classification (NCBI taxonomy): domain Eukaryota; kingdom Metazoa; phylum Chordata; class Lepidosauria; order Squamata; family Iguanidae; genus Iguana; species Iguana delicatissima. The sequence continues at coordinate 57,481 of CAOKZL010002696.1, read as the reverse complement.
AGAGGTTGAGAGGTGACATTATTACTTCGGTGGAGAAACCCTATCCTGGGGTCTACAATTTTGATATTAAAATATGGTTCTGTGTGCCATAAGACGTTCCCCGAAGGAGCACTTAGGCAGGCATGGCCGAAAGACCGAAAACAAGGTCAGACCAGTAAAATTCCTGTCATGTAGCCCCAGGAAAACCTCAAGAAAAACAAATCAACAATAAACAAAAGGTCCTCCACCCTGAGACACCACCTTGAAGGGATTAACGTGTCTGCCCCAAGTTGAGCAAGTATCTCATCAAGTGGGGACTAAAAGTCACACCACAAAACTCGGCTAAAGGTCTGGAGACTGTGGCAACACCCAATAATCCTGTCACGCAAAGGAAATTACCAATGTGGAGCTTTGTGCCCACTGCAACTCCCATTGTTCTCCCCAGGAAAGGATTAGTCCTCCAGGTACTTTTTCCCCTACAAATAGTCCCCGATTTTGAGCGCCTCTTTGGATCGCTCCTGGTCTTCCCAGCTGACCGTCGCTCCATCTGCCAAGCAATCCCCTCAGCCCCCTCCATGCTGAGCCCCACCTCTTCACTGCCTTCTCGGACCCCAGACTTCAGGACCCGAACATACCCTTTCACTGATCCCCCTCTCCGATTTCCTCTCTTCTTCTTCTTCTTGACAAGCTCTTGAGTGCATGTGAGTGAGTGCATACGTGCACAAGTGTGTAATTCTCGTAGCTAATAAAATCATTTATTGGACATTTTTTGTTTGGTTTTTGGCTTGGCTTGACCCCATAAAAACTGGGTAAGAGACCCTACTAGGTTACCCTGCCTCTTGCAGTGCTATTGCTGGTGCTCTGGCTAGTTTCCATTCCCCATCACGTGGAGCACATTGAGGTGTCCCCCAAGGGACCCCAGAAATCAGGATAACATGTTTAAATATTTGAAGGGATGTTATATGGAAGATGAGGCAAGCCTGTTTTCTGCTCCTCCAGAAACTCAGAGCAATGGCTTCAAACTACAAAAAAGAGATTCCATCTAAACATTAGGAAGAACTTCCTGACAGTAAGAGCAGTTTGACAGTGGAATTTACTGCTGCCTCAGTGGAGTGTGGTGGAGTCTCCTCCTTTGGATGTCTTTTAAATAGAGGCTAGATCACCATCCATCAAGAATGTTTTGATTGTGCCTTCCTGCATGGTAGAATGGGGTTGGACTCAATGGCCCTTGCAGTCTCTTCCAGCTCTATGATTCTATGATTCTATACAAAGACCTCCAGATCCTTTTCACATGTACTGTTTCTGAGCCAGGTATTGCCCCTTCCTAAACATTCCCCTTCACTACTGTGCAGTCATCACATAACCCTGAGCATGTAAAGATCCATCTTCTTGAGGCAGGACCTCATCCCTTGTTTGCATTCAGGGTGGTGACAGTCCTTATGGCAGGGAAGGTGCATGCTCATTTTGGCCACATAATGTACACCGCACATGAGCACGCGCGCACACACACAAATGGGTCAGCACTGTAACTATAAACACTCTGCATGGCTTTCAGCTGCAGCTTATTAGCTGCCCCATTCTCCCTGCTCCTAAATTATTTCCTGAAGGCTTTTATTTCCTCAAGACTAAAGAGCAGAGGAGAGAATTAACCCCCACAAGACAGAATTCTGTGGCATGGAACAGGGAGGGGAATAAGGGAGGAAACATGGTGAAAAGTTCAAATCCCCTCCCTCCCCATGTGCCAATGTTCCTTTGTTTCTCTTCCTATCCTTGCTGCTGTCACAGGGAGGGCAGCACACACATGCACACAACATCCCCCCCCTCCATGAGAAGGCAGACACCATTGTGTTGATTAAAATGTCAACTCCCCTCCCCTCCCCACCACATCCCTGGTTTTCCCTCAGTTGTGAGGAGAGCCTGGGGTGGTTTTCCTACCTCTGACTTTTTCACAGTCCTTGGGGGACAGCTCATATAGGTCTGCTTTGAAAACATTAAGCTGCTGGTGGGGGGACAGGGGTGTTTGCAAAGCATGGATGGCCTCCTTCTGAGGAAGGAGAAGGTCTCAGCAAGGGGGAAGGAGCCAGAAGTTCATTTGCCCAGAAGGGGCCTTTTCAAGACAGGCTCTTATTTGGTGTGGGGGTGCCTGCTGTGTGACTGTGCAGACTTCTCACACCATCCAACTTAAGCTTAAGATGCAAACTTAAGCCTATGTGGCCAAACAACATCAGAGTGCAGTCAAGATGGCAAAAGTTGTTGATGTAGAAGAACACACAAGACAGGAGAGGCTGCAGAAGTTTGCTTTTTCCTGAGTCTTCTGGGAAGGGCAAGATTTTGCTACCCCCTCTCCTCTTCTTTTGCCGAGTTAACTGGAGAGACAGGACCTTCTCAATGGCTTCTCCCTGGCTTAGGAACTTCTTCCTAAGGAGGCTGGAATGGCTCCTTCCTTGCTCTCCTTCTGTGGGCAAGTAAAAACTTGTTAGGAACTGACTGTTAGATCTTTCAATAGTGTGCTATTGTACTGTTCTTAATGGAGCTGGACATTTTTGATGGATTCATTTCAACCGCTTTTGATTGCTATGCTTTATTTAAGGATGTTTTAATAACTTTTGGTGACTTTTCATTTACAATTTTGTAAGTGTTTTAACTGTGTGTGTTCTGAGTTTTGTAAGCTGCCTGGAATTCCAACAGAAGGGGAAAACTGGAATATAAATGAATAGATAGTGATTGTGACAGTGATGGTGATGATGTCAGGATGCATGGCTGCTGTCCTATGTATGCAGCAGTATAAGTCATAGAATAGATTTGATAGATGAGATAGGGGGTGGTTGGCTGAAGTGGTAATATATATCTATTATTTAAAGCTACCTGCAACTCTGTATCTTGTCAGAACCCTCAAAGCAGTGGTTCTCAACCTGTGGGTCCCCAGATGTTTGTGGACTTCAGCTCCCAGAAGCCCTGAGCATTGACCATAGTGGCTGGGGCTTCTGGGAGCTGAAGTCCACGAACATCTGGGGACCCACAGGTTGAGAACCACTGCCTTAAAGTATCCCAAATCTGCAATGGCTGACTGGTTTACTATTCAGTGTCACTTTGTATCTGGTAAGAGGGAAGAAAATCAAAGGGGGAAAATGTGAAGTAGCAGGAAGGTGTTATGGGAACAAACTCTGCAAAGATAAGGTGACAGGAACTCAACCTAGCTTCCAAGGGTGAAAAATGTGTAAATAACAGAAGACATGGGAAAATGCTTCTCTTGGTGGGGTGACTTGACATTTATGGCTTTTAACCAATCCTTGATGTGTGTGTCTAAATTTGTATGACAAGGTATAAAATTTATAAACATCTTAGATGCTTTAGTCTCTTGTATTGCTTGCTTTTCTCCAAATAAAGACTTCTGCTTGAAACGCTGAGTGCAATTTGCGAGAGCAAGTTATCCAGGACATGACAGATGATGATGATGTACCTAGTTGCCATTAGGATGCAATTCTTCATTAAATTTCTTCTTAAAGTTAGCAGTGAGCAGTTTCTACAACTTTCTTCCCTCCACAAGACAGCCTTTTGAAACCACACAGGTTTCAAAGGCTATTTGCAATTTGGGACTTATTCTGTGCAAAATTTGCATACGTTTGTTTTGTGCAGAAAACAACATTTCCTGCACAGGAAGCAGCGTTTTCTGTGTGGAAAATAATATCCCAATGCAGAATTTTCAATTTCTGCACAGAAAGTGCAGAAAAGTACTTTCTATGCAAATCAATCATATGACAAGTTTATGTAAAATACAGCCCCAATTACAGCATTATCTGCAATGAAAACATCATTTTTCTGTAGAGGAATTGATATTCCCGCATTGGAATATTATTTTCCACACATAAAATTCTACTGAGCAGGAAATGCTGTTTTCTGCACAAAACAACCATGTATGAATTTTACACACAGTAAGTTCCAAACTGCAAGGATTCCCATCAGTTGAGGATTCTTTTTGTCAGAGTATCTCAGCACTTGAAAAGCATGTTTCTTGCCCATTTTCTGAATATTTTTTAATACTCTTTCCATCGCTAGTTGCCATTCCTTGTGCCATCTGGGTTTGGGCCAGGCTTTCTTTAATGAGGCCCTGTGAGCTCTCTGCCTTCCACTTCTCACGGCCCAGGACTCCACCAGAACATTGAGTTCTTCTCTCTGTCTCTTTCTCTCTTTTTTGGACCTTTTTTTTTTTTTTTGAAGCCATCTGGATCAGGTTCTTCCCATTTCTTTCTTCTGCTCCCTCTTATTTAGTTGTATAAAAAGCCACAACATAAAAGTAAAAGATGACAAGTCCTCTGCTGGGGCAGGAGGGGGCATTGCTTCATGCAGTGTCATAAGACGGACCCAGCCCACTGTCAAGCATGCCAATTAATATAGTCATCCACAGAGACACACAAAACCCTCGTTAGTACAACTTAAGCACTGAGGGCTGTAAAACGATTCGGCAGTTTCAGCTTCATGTCATGTGGCCTTCCAGTATGATAGGTACACACCCTGCATGCAAAAAAACCTCTAGGAGTTGAAGAAAAGCTTTTCCCCCAGATGGCTTTAATAGCACAAACTGGACCACCAGTTGCCTGGGGCAGAGGGAACTGAAGAATACGTTCATGAGGATATCAACAAACTGGAATGCGTCCAGAGGATCCCCCTATTCTGCTTTGAGGAGACCTTACCTGGATTCCTGTGTCCAGTTTTGGATAACCACAGTTGAAGATGGATATTGGCAATCTAGAACGTGTCCAGAAGACGTTAATGAAGGTGATAAAAGGGTCTTGTGAGGAACAGCTGAGGGGGCTGGGTACATTAATTGGGTACATGGAGGTGAGAAGATGTAGGGATAATATGATATAGCCACCCCGTAATATCTAAAGGATTGTCAGGCAGAAGATGGGAGTCAACTTGCTTTCTGCTGCTCTATAAGGCGGGATAGGAACCAATGGACAAAAAGTACAAGAAAATGAGATCCCACCTAAACACTAGGAAGAACTATGGCTGTTCTCCACCTCTTCTGCAAGGGAATTTACCGGGTATAAGACATGAACAGGATCCCAGACGTTCATTTCTCTAGGAATCTTTTCTTTAGGGAAGCAAAACATTATGAAGAATGATTTAAGGATATAGATAGGTTTAGCTAAGTGAAGACTAGGAGGTGACATGATGGCCATCTTTAAATATCAGAAGGGATGTCATGTAGAAGATGGATCCAGCTTGTTTTCTGCTTCTCTAGAGACTAGGATATAAATCAATGGATTCAAAATATGAGAAAAGAGATTCCACCAAAATATTAGGAAGAACTTGTTGGCTTTAAGAGTTGTTTGATTTGCTCAGAAGGAGGTAGACACTCCTTCTTAGGAGGTCTTTGAGCAGAGGTCAGATGGGTGCCTCTGAGAGATACTTTAGCAGTGGATTCCTATAGATTGGACTAGCTGACCCTTCAGTTCCTTTCTTTAGGTTTCTATGACAATTTGCCTGTGAAATCATGTGGAACAAGTGGGCACATTCTGAAATCTCTGGGGCTCATCCCTCAGATCCAGTGCTTACTCTTTTGGGGCCTCACTGAGGAAGGCCAGATGGCACAACTGTCATATTAATAATCCGCTAGGACATTCTCTTAGATAAACATCACCAGAATGTGCAAGAGCTGCAAAAGCACATCAGCATGGCACAGAAATAATCGACCTGCGTTGAAGGGAAGCTAAAGGTTTGAGGGTCAAAACATCAGGACTATTCAACTCACAAGATGAAGAGATAGGATTCCATAGGACAGTGGTTCTCAACCTGTGGGTCCCCAGATGTTTTTGGACTTCAGCTCCCAGAAGCCCTGAGCATTGACCATAGTGGCTGGGGCTTCTGGGAGCTGAAGTCCACAAACATCTGGGGACCCACAGGTTGAGAACCACTGCCATAGGATGTGGAAAGTAGAATAATAGCACTGTAACAGTGTAGGGTGGAAAGGTCTAAAGTTTCCATGTTATTCAAATGTCCTGAAGCATTATGGAGGAATTATTTTGTGGAGAAATACACACAACATTTTTGTGCAAAAACTTTTTTTGTGTATGTGCTGAATACAGGTTTCCTGAATTGAATGGCTACATTGAACAACTGACTCAAGACATCAAATGTGCACTGAATGCACAGCCCAATGTTCGTGGCCATGCAAAATGCAATGTGGGTCCATGCATACTGTGGACTGGACATTGCATCCATGGGCTGTACACCTCTGTATGCATAATGGCATTGGCTGTTCAACTCCACTTCCACAACTTTGAATTCAGACATCCAGTGTCAGACAAAAGATGTCTAACTATTTTTGGAGAGGCAATTTACACATGCATAGAGCACGACCAGGATTCTGGCCACAATGGTTGGGATGCTAAATCTCAGCTAACTGTAGATCTCCATAATTTTGCTAAGCTTAAATCTCTGAATGTGAGCTTACACATTGATTGTGCTATGTGGCCCTTGTGTTGAATGGAAGTGTCACAAAACTTAATGTGCAGTTGAAGGAGCAATGCCATCAGTTGCAGAAGGGGTAGATGCAGCAGCTGAAAAGGCCAACGCAAATCTAGACTGCATTTATAGGAGTATAGTGTCTAGGTCAAGGGAAGTGACAGTGGCACTCTACTTTGCTTTGGTCAGACTTCACCTGGAATCCTATGTCCCATTCTGTGCACCACAATTCAAGAAGGATATCGACAAAAGTGTCTAGAGAAGAGTGTCCAAAATGGTACAAGACTTGGAAACCATGCCTTATGAGAAGTGGCTTAGGGAGCTGGGCATGTTTAGCCTGGAGAAGAGAAAGTTAAGAGGTGGTAGCCATGTTTAAATATTTGAAAGGATGTCATAGGGAACACAGAGCAAGCCTGTTTTCTGCTGTTCCAGAGACTAACACATAAAGAAATGGCTTCAAAATCTAGGAAAAGAGATTCCGCCTAAACATTAGGAAGAAATTCCTGACAATAAGAGCAGTTTTACAGTGGAATATGCGGCTGCCTGGGAATGTGGTGGAGTCTTCTTCTTTGGAGATCTTTAAACAGAGGCTGGACGACCATCTGTCAGGTGTACTTGGACTGTGTCTTCCTGCATGTTAGAACAAGGATGGACTTGATGGCCCTTGGAGGTCTCTTCCAGTTCTATGATTCTGTGATGGAAATATCTTGGTGTCACAGACAGCACAGCCTCAATGGAAAGAAGTACTTCACCATCCCCCTTTCAGCTTTTCAATCACATCCAGAGCCTCTCCAGTAGGAAGAAGAGTCTTTATCCTAAGTTTAGAGATTCCTTAGGTAAGGAAAATGGCCAATACACCCAAGAAAGTAGCTGCAGAATGAGCTACAGTGGTACCTAGGTAAGTGGCTTCAGTATATAAACTTCATTGGGATCCTTGTAAGTAGTTGCAGGATCGCAGGAAGAGATAGACTGGGCGGGTTAAACGCACAAGGAGCAAGCAAAAGGAGATACAAACCAACAGTGAGAAAGTATCTGCCAAGACACAAAAAGGTGCTTCATATTAGCAACCCTGAGTCTTCTCTTTTCCTGGCCAACATGTCTGGCTTTCCCATTTATAAAAAGGATCATCTTCCAGCAACCTTAAGTCCCTCTTGGCTCACAGCTCTCTTGGGTGTCCCCCTAACTCAGGCAGCTAAGAAAGGTGTCAGCCCAGCTGTTACAGAAGCCTGTCTTCACAACCTTTCATTCCTCTGCAACTCCAATCCAAAGGAGACACCTGAAGCTCTTCTCCTGCCTTGCAATTTCTGTCTCCCAGCTCTCTCCCTTCAGAGCTAGCCAGTGGTTTTTCATTGGCCTCCTTGCCTTGTCCCCACTGTAGAAGGTTTAACTGAGGCCACCAGCTGGCTCTCCTTCCCTCCTGAGGCCAGGGAGCTTGGAACAGGCAACTCAGTGCCTCTGGTGAGTCTTACTTTTCCATACTTGGCCAAGAATGCACATCCATATGTGCAGTGTTACTCCTGTGCAATTTTCTTTCCTTCGTATTGATCTGAGCACAGACATTACATGTTGGACAAAATTGTTCAACCATTTGCCTAGGTTAACTGATGCATGCAGATAAAAGTCAAAGTTTGTGAGTTTGTCTGTGTCAGGCAGGCAAAGACCTCATGTGGTTGGCTGTGTCAGGCAAGAAGACCTCGTAACACTGGCTGCCTGAGAAGATTCTATGGAATCCTGGGGTTGGCAATGTAGGGAGGGGCCTTGAGAATTCTCAGCCAGAGAGCTCTTGAGCCTGGAGACTGAGGCCTAGCTGCAAGAAGGAGGAGGACAGTGTAGTTCCTCAGAAACCGAACCTCTGTATGTTAACAACTCTGAATACAGATTGGATTGGAGAATATGAGGAAAAGTTACAGGTACAGGACAATACAGTTTGGGGAATTAGAGACACAGGATGTCAAATCCATGTATTTCAACTGCATCTAATTCCTAAAGTAAAGTAAAATAATTCCTAAGGTAATTCTAACAGGTGTTACCTATGAAAAATAAAATCCCGGGTAACACTGGGTAAATACGCTAGTTTTAAAATAAAGAATCATTCCTGCCAGTGTTGTTGTTGAGGAGGAGGAAGATGTTGTTGATATTGATGTTGTGTGCCTTCAAGTTGTTTCTGAATTATGGTGACCTTAACACAAACCCATTATGGGGCTTTCTTGGCAAGATTTGTTTGGAGGGGGCTTGCCTTTACCTCCCTCTGAGGCTGAAAAAAGTGTGATCTGTCCAAGGTCACACAATGGGTTTCCATGGCTGAGCAGGGATTCCAGCCCTGGTATCCAGAATTGGAGTCCGGTGCTCAGAGCACTATGCCACTCCATCTCTCCTAGCCAGTGTATATCTAAGATTTGCAAATGTGCGTGCAAAAACTCAAATGCTACAAGTGAGCATTTGGAGTGATACATCGCACAGGCCCATTCGTCAAAGAGCTGAGATCAGCTACAGCTCCTTTATCAAGCATACGCTTGCAAAAGCCAAACCAAGGTTTGTTGCTGGGTGATTCATGGAACAGCCCTAAGCCTACATTAAATGAACAGAAGGTTCATAGAGTATAATTGCGAGCAAGGCAAATGAACCGTGCACTTCTGAAGGGCTTTTGGAAGCTATTATTAGCTTCAAAAGAGACCTCCCCTCAACCCATGAAGCAAATCTTCACATGGAGCGGTCGTACATTTGCTGGTTTTAATTGCAAGACAAAAAAAAAAGCACCCTCATTTACAAAATACCATAATATTCAGAATTTCAAAAGTGAATACACATTAGCTGAGCTGCAAGAGTCAGTTCCCCAGACGGGCAGCAATTATGCAGGTTAAACTAACAAGCTTTAGCAGTAGGTTACGGCGGGAAGGGGAGACTTTATTTGATCTTGGGAGGTCTCTCCAGGGATCAGATTCAGGAATATTCTTCAGTGCTGCTGCCCAGTCACAGAGCTGTGGCTTTACAAGGAAATCTCTGGCAACCAAAGGAGGATAAGGAAGGGCCAGTGGACATCTCTGGAAGATAAGCTGACCAACAATGTTGGCAGTGGCCCAAATCTGAGGGTTCAGGGATAGGAATGCTCCACAGCTTAGCAAATCAGCACAGTTGGAGGGTATGGAGAGAAGGGGAATCATAGCATCTTTGAGTTGGAAATGATCCCAAGGGCCATCTAGTCCAACTCCATTCTGCCATGCAGGAACATAGACCTAAAGTATCCCTGAAAGATGCCCATCCAACCTCTGTTTGAAGACCTCCAAAGACCTAGAGTTTACTATCTTTTTTTCCACCCTACACTGTGATAGTGCTATTAGTCCACTTTCAACATCCTGTGGAATTCTGGGGTTTGTAGTTTCCTAAGGCCAAAGACCTCTCTGTGGCTGAGAATTATAAATGCCCCTCCCCAAACTGCAAACCCCAGGATTCCATAGGATGTTGAAAGAGGAATAATACACTATAACAGTGTAAAGCAGAATGGCCCCTAGTCTGTCCCACTGTTGAAGAGCTCTTACAGTAAAGAAGTTTAGGTGGAATCTCTTTGCTTCTACTTTGAGTCGATTCGTATGATACGTCTGGGAGGAGCGGGGAGGGAGAAGCTCCATAAGGATCAGATAGACAAAAATCTCAAGGAGGAACACTTGTGGGAACAAGGGGTTGGGTCTGGTGGACTTTGAAGGCTCCCATGCCAATGGAATGGAGCATTTGTTCTGGATTTTAGTTTGAAATTCAAAGGCACTACTCAATGGACTAAGTCCTATCCCTCCAAAATAGGTTTGCCACCCTGGAACGTCCCTGTGAAGTTCAGGCTGAAACCCAGAATAGATTCACTGCTCTGCCGAGATGGAATTCACCCACTGCCACTACCCTGCACTCGAAGTTGACAATAGTGGACTCTACCAGGGTGGGCAACTACACAGGGTCCAGGGACCAACTTCCCTGTAGACCTCCAGTGCAGTGTACCCTTCCCTCCACAACAAGCCCTAACACCTTTATTTTCCTCTGTAGTCCTTCTCAAAATGGAGACAGGAAGTATGTCTTGTCCCTTCCTGTTACCATTTTGAAAAGGGCTCTAGAGGAAAACAGAAACAGTTGGTGGGTTGCACAGGACTGTTGGCGCTTTTGGGGAGGTGTGCACATTTTTATTTTTTTATTTCTTGGCGTGGTTTGGGACAGAAGTTGTCCAAAAATGCACTCATTTTTGTTAAATTGGAGGTGTTTATAGCTTTGTGGGACTGCTGAGGGGCTTCAGAGGTCATAAATATGGCTCACAGGCCACCCTTTGCCCAGCCCAGAGTAGGCAAGACAGAGCAGATGGCCTGTCATCTGATACCATATTCCTTTGCAACACCTGACCAGTTTTAAATACTGGCATGTGTCATTTTAATATATATATATATGCATGCTGGCATCAGACCAGGGCTCAGTGGGACACCCCAGCTCTCGTTTACACAGAGAGAGAAATGCCAGTGAGCTATGCAAACATGGAGGTTATTTTCCTAACACGTTTTCTCAGCTGCTAATGGCACGGATGTATAACTGTCAGCGACTGATTTGAATAACGGGCGCTAAGCTTCTATTTTTCATTAGTGTCGTAACATGTGCAATTAATTGAAATAATGACCCCAAATGATCTCCCACTGAGTGTGTCTGCTGCTTACTTTCGGCATGCCGTCAAGAGAGTCTGTTTAGGAATTCTGGGGCGAGTTGCCTTGACTGGTAATCCAGGAATGGGAGACAGAAGTTTGGAAAAGGCAATGTAGTTCTTCATGTCCAGCTCCAAAGTCTCAGTTTCTCTCCAATAGATTTGCCAAGCTGGCACAGCAATGTCTTGATTCTCTGTTCAGCATTTAACAGCTGAGGGAGGGTCACAGAGACCACAAGGGCCATCTAGTCCATCCTTCTGACATGCAGGGATACGCAACTAAAGCACCCCTGAGAGATGCCCATCCAACCCCCAAAGAAGGAGAGACCACAACCTTCAGGGCATTCCATTCCACTTTTGAACATCTTGCATGACCAGATGCAACAAAATCCATAATCTACGAGCAGTGATAAAATACATTATGCAAGCTTCCAAAGTTTCACTGGCATCTTCATCAGACAAAGATATTTAAAAATCAAACAGGAGAAAAATGGTGATGACATTAGAGCCACAGGCCTCTATTCTGCCTGAGATATTGCCAGTTAAGATGGTCTGGAGAGACTTCAAGGCAAGTGCAGGACATTCCCATTCTTGGCTTTGTGAGGACAAGGGACAAAGAGAAATTAAAGACAGGTAATAACATTTAAACTCCGGCCCTTTTCACACGGGGTAATTAAAACGATGTAGAGCGACCTCTAATGGAGGTCATCTACACCATGGAGTGCGCTGGGGCGTTTATAATTTTGAGGTTCTACACCTCAAACCGCCCTAAAGCGACCGGAAGTGGTGGCGCCGCGTGTTTTTTAAAAACCACTTTTCAAGTAGTTTTTATAAAACACGAGCATGCAGCCCATTCTACCCCGTCGCAGCACCCCGGTGTAGATTTGCAGGCGCACGCAAGTGCGTGCCTGCAGATCTGCCAGGGGGCGGGCTTCCGGCTGGCGAGCTTCTCCGGTTGGTGGAGAGCCTCCGCCAGTCGTAAGCTGCCATTTTGGACGCCGCCGGACGCCGCCGGACACTGCAGGAGTGTGGAGCAGCAAACTCGCGCTGTTTCTCGTGGTGATGGACTTACCTGGCTTCTGATAAGCTCCGTTTCTGCACATTTTACCCTGTTTCTCCCTCCACGTGTGGAAAGGGCATCCATTAGCAACAGAAAAGGAACTTCTCTTGAGATCCAGCCATCCCTGTCCTCTGCAAAGTTAACTGCTTCTTTCTTAGGCAGAGAATATTAAATTTCTCAGGGAGTTTTTGTACTGTTACATCTGAAAAAAAAACTTTTAGGTGCCATATAGGTAAAACTTGCCAACTGTAGCCCAATGAAAGAGTTTTGCCCTTGTTGGAGGAAGAAAACCTCAACGAGTTAAGTCCCAGTCATTTGGCTCCCTCATGTTTTGAGGTTCCCCCATTGCAGCTAAATCTTGAAATCCAGGATGCGGCTAGCTGTGTTGGCTTTGCAGCAAAATACAACAAAATCCAAAATCCACAAGCAGTGATACCTTGATTGGCCAACTCCAAAATATAAAAGACATAATGCCAGCTTTTGGAGCTGCTCTGGCTTCAAGGGAAGTAACAGTCCCACTACTTTCTGCACTGGCCAGGTCTAGTGTGGAGTTCTGTTGTCAGTTAAGGTGGTCTGGAAGGATCTCAATGCAGGCAGAGGCCACTCCCCTTCTTGGCCATGTGGAGCTGGGGGTGCTTTGAGTGTATGTTCCTTCAGGGTGGGGGTTGGACTCGATGGGGGGTTGTGACCTATTCCAACTCTATAATTCTATGAGACCGTTGACAAAGGGCAGTAAAAGATGGGTAATAAAATTTCAGCTCCATTTGCAACAGAAAAGTAACCTCCCTTGAGATCCACGCTACCCCACCTGGTGTGAAAGTAACTATCCCTTTCTTAATAACAGGAATAATATCTTTCTTAATAACAGAAATAACATCTCAGATAAAAAGTAGGCCTCTGACTCATGGGTAGATAGGACAACTCTTCTTCTCTTGTCTTGTCTTCTCTTGTCTTCTGTTCTACTGTATGATTTATAACAGCTTTGCCAGATCATCTTTGCCTGATGAAGAAGCCGGTGAATCTTTGGCCATTCCTGCCCTAGTGCTATTATTCCACTTTCAATAGTCTATGGAATCCTGGGGTTTGCATTTTAGGGAGGGGCAATTTCAGTCAGTTATCTCTTTGTTTAGTTCGGGGTGTGCAATTAAAACTTTTGTTGTTTTCATTCAGCTTTGCATTTGAATAGTTTTAGATGTAACCCTGCTCTGCTTCTAACAGAATTTCACTTCTTTGCACAATGTGCTAGCTGGGGGGAATGCAGAAGCTGAAATCTGCAGAGGACGATTTCCCAGCCTTTGGTGTCTCAAGATGGTGGTTCTCCTTTTTCGTCGATCTGTCTATTGTGATTTGTTTATTATGAAGCTGTGTTCTGTGTCTCAGTTTGTATGTTGCCTTGGGGAGGTTTTCTAGGCCAAAAGGTGACTCATACTTTTCATAAATAGTACATTTCATAAATTATAAATCTAATGGCTGAGATCCGACATCAGGGATGGATAGCATAAATCTTTGCCTGTGGAGTTTCACATCGATCGTGCTCTGTGGTCCTTCTGTTGAATGGCAGAGTCGTCCAGCTGAACAAAGACTCCAAATGTACTGCTGAATGCAAACCCAAATGTGCATCCTCATCCATGCACTATGCATGTGCAACTCTGCTTTCGCAGCTCTGAACTGAATGCAGATGTTCCACAACAGACAACAAGGTCCACCTTCTTCCAAAGGAGAATTTATTTATATGTAGGTTTGCCAGGTCAGGACAACCCCGGTTCCTGAGATTGAGTCTGAGGGATGACTACTGGTGATGCCACAGAGGGAAGACTCCGATGATGCTACCAGTTATGTAGATTCAAGTCAACTGACTCGGATTGAAGTTGGACTTAAGTCACTTCAGTGACTCGACTTGGATTCAACTCAGCAATAAATGATGCACTGACTCGACTCAAGACTTGTATATTTTTAGTGATCGACTTGCTGCCCTTGGTTCAGTAACATGACACAGTCATCCAGAAACCTGACGACTTTGAACAATGCTTCCATCTCTTACTGGTCACATGGCAATCTATCTCAAGCCAAAAGTGTGGCCGCATTTCTCAGAGGGGAACAGCAAACAGGTTTGGCAATGGGTTTGAGGCAGGCTTGAGGTCTGCTCAGCAGCCCATCCCTGCTGCATGTTGGAGGAGACTTCTAAAACTTCTCCTAAGAACAAAAGGCAAGACTTGCCCCCAGAGTACAAGGTGTATTTCTCAGAGGTGAACAGCAAATGTGTTAGGCAACAGGCTTGAGAAGGAAGGATCCTTCCTTCTAAAGCTTTTGAAGCTTCAGTAATGGGAGTAAGAAGGATCCTATTCCACTTCTGAAGCTACAGATAGCAAAATTGTAAATGTGGAGGGCCAACTCTGCTTAAATTATTAAAACTGACTAACTGACTGTCCAAAAATTCTGCAATATAGATTGGGGTACAAAGTTAGCTCCCAGACTTGAGATGAGACTTGACTTGAAATTATCTTCAAGGACTTGAGACTTGAAGGTAGAGATTTGACTCTTGATTTGAGACTTGGAGTAAAAGACGTAAATACATCCCAGGATGCTACAATGGTGATATTGCAAGGGGCATCCCCTGCCATTGAGAAGGATTCATTAAACATAAACCACAGCTGCAAAAAGCAGACCCTTCATATGTTTAAGCAAGTCTAATAAATGGAGACATTGTCCCCCCCCACACACACACACACACATGCACACAGATCTTTCAAGGCAGTACTCTCACCCTGAGATTCCTTCCTCCTCCCCTGAGTATTGGAGAAAAGGGACTGGTCCTGAGAACTGTCAATTCTGTGTTATGTGTAACACACCAATAGGATTCTGGCTTATGAATCATATATTTTGTAAATTAATGTCATTCATTGAAAATGACTAAGCCTAGAATTTGGGGGACAGCACCGTCTCCCTCCATGTCCCATCCGCATGTTCACCACATTATTTCCAATTTCCTTACAGTTCCTGTGAAGCTTGTGCCTTCCCCTTCCCTCCTCTCCACCCACTCATCAGCTGCCACCTGCCAGTCGCCTGACTGGCCAAGCCTAAAGCACACAAATTAAAACCCCTTTCTTGACTCTCTGGCCATTAAAGTTGAAACACAGCCTGGCCCGTCAAGCACACAAGTAATTTGACTGCTGAGCCTTCAGCTTTGTCAGGTTCCTTGGCTTTCATCTCTCATGCCTAGAAAGGCCGAGAAGTCCTCAGAGATGGGCTGCCTAGAAGCCGATGAATCGTGGCACACTTGCTCCAGCCCCATTGGCCCAATGACTAGGATTAAATGTATGTTCTCAGGTTTGAAAAAATTAGGGGAAACAATCCAAAATGTCCATTGATTTGACACCAACCAAAATGTTACAAATAGACTGGAATTGGTGCACTTTGGTTGTCTTCGGTGATGTTAGAAGGAGCATAAGAATTGCTCTGAAGCCGGATCATAGAATCATAGAATCATAGAATCATAGAAATGTAGAATTGGAAGAGACCACACGGACCATCCAGTCCAACCCCCTGCTATGCAGGAACACCCTCAAAGCATTCCCAACCGATGGCCATCCAGCCTCTGCTTAAAAACCTCCAAGGAAGGAGACTCCACTACACTCCGAGGCAGCATGTTCCACTGCCGGACAGCTCTGACTGTCAGGAAGTTCTTCCTGAGGTTCAGGTGGAATCTCCAGGATATTGTTCCCACAGTGACCAACCAGTGACTTCTGGGAAGCCCTCAAGCAGCACAAGGTCAGGAACATCTTTGGTTCTAGTGTTGCCAGAGTGAAAACTGGGGAGACCTCTTGTACCTTTAATGCTTATATAGAAGAGAGAATTTCTGCAGGTATTTCTTGTTATCTGGTTGACTGACAACCACCACCTGTTGAAATTCCCTTTTCTACATCACTACTAAAGGTACAGGAACCCAATTTTCAATCTGGCAATCCCATGTTTCCCAGTAAATGATACAAATACTGTATGTACGCTGACATCAGTAGGAGGAGGAAAATATAGGCCCAGAGCCCACACTGAGGTTGCGTAGCATAAATCGTTGCCCTCCTCCACCATGCATATGGAGAAGGGCAAAGATTGTCGTCATCTTCGAAAAGGGGGGAACAGGATGCAAACAATTACTGCCCAGTCAGCCTGGCCTCAGTACCAGGAAAAATTCTAGAGCAGATCATTAAACAGACAGTCTGTAAGCACTTAGAAAGGAATGCTGTGATCACTAAAAGTCAACATGAGTTCCTCAAAAACAAGTCATGCCAGACTAATTTTTTTAAATAGTTACAAGCTTGGTAGATGAAGGGGATGCTGTGGAAGTAGTGTATCTTGATTTCAGTAAGGCCTTTGACAAGGTCCCTTGTGATACTCTTGCAAACAAGCTAGTAAAATGTGAGCTAGACAATTCTGCTGTTAGGTGGATTTGTAACTGGTTGACTGACCAAAAACAAAGGATAGTCACTAATAGTTCTTCTTCATCTTGGAGAGAACATGTCCAAATATGTTAGAAGGCCTGGAAACCATGAAGCCCTATGAGGAGTGGCTTAGGGACCTGGGTATCTTTAGCCTGGAGAGGAAAACTTTAAGAGGGAATATGGTAGTGATACTTAAATATTTGAAGGGATGTCATATGGAGTATAAGGCAAACTTGTTTTCTGCTGCCTTAGAGGGTTGGACATGGAGCAACCGTTTCAAACTACAGGAAAAAAGATTCAGTCTAAACATTAAGAAGAACTTTCTGACAGTAAGAGCAGTTTACTAGTGGAATATGCTGCTGCCCAGGTGTGTGGTAGAGTCTCCTTCTTCAGAGGTTTTTAGCAGAGGCTGGATAGCCATCTATAGGGGGGAGGGTGATTGTGTCTTCCTACATATCAGAATGTGGTTAGACTGGATGATCCTTGGGGTCTCTTCCAAATGTAGGATTATGGGTTCTGTCCGTTTTCCCCACACCATGCATAACTGTCTACACCTCTGTCATGTCTCCCTCTTCTTGCTTAACCTAAAGTGCTCCAAACTTTGAAACCTTTCCCCAGAGGACAAATGTGTCAAACATAAGGCCTGTAGGCTGAATCCAGCCTCCCTGGCTATTTCATGTGGCCTTCGCACCTCTCCTGCAGCTGCAGTACTCGCTCCACTTGGCAAGCCCAATCCCCACATTGCAGGTCCCTGGCTGCCAGTATTCTGAAGGGGGCACAGCAGCCAGCACTTGCAATCTACTTCTATTTCTGACTGCTCCTCTGTCCAACTCTCACCGTCAGAGCATTGCTGTGGGCTCGTGAGAGTTGGACAGAGGAGCAGTCAGAAGTAGAAGTAGGTTGTGAATGCTGGCTGCTGGGCCCCTCTTCAGAATACAGGCAGCAGGGCCCTGCAATGTGGGGATTGGGGTCACCAGGTGCACAGAGGAGCGGGGGGCAGAAAGAGCCACAGGGGAAGGGGGAGCAGAATGGGGCACAGAGAGAGTCTGGGGGAAGAAAGAAGCACAAAGAGGGTTTCAACTGGGACCAAAAAGTCAAACAAAGTTAATGTAATAAACAGTGCTTGGTAATATTCATCTGATGATAAAAAAAAAAGTTCTGTTTTCAAAACTGATTTTTCAATAAATTGTACAATAGTTATACACTTGAATATCTGCTTGCCATTATTTTTCCCAGACTTCAAGTTTCAGAGCTAGTTATTACTAAAACCAGTAATAATCGATTGCAGAGGCAATAATTTCATATGATAAAAGAGTAGATACATTTATATAGTCTTACAGATACAACTGGCCCTTTGAGGGCAGCCATAATGCTGATGCAGCCCAAGATGAAATTGAGTTTGCCATAGGAGATCTTGAACATTTTTTTCTGTCCTTTACCACACCTTTCCAGCTTGCGCCACCCTTTTTCAGGGGCAGTGACCAGAATGGTGCATAGTATTCCAATCTGGAATGGATCTATATAAGGATAGAATGATACTTAGCAAGCATTACCCAACTTCTGAGTTTGGAAAGCTTCTTTTTCTTTGACCACATCAACCAACCCAGCTATCTTTGCTTGTTATGAATTTTCTGAACTTCTTCATGAATGTCCTGGGTCACCTGAATAGGGTGGCATATAACTCTTTTAAGTTAAATTCTTTCTGATGAAGGGCATGTCTTATCCCCAGACAGCTAGTGAATCTGATTGCCACCAGAGGTTAGAAAACAACAATGCAAGAGTAGCAACAACAACAATACTTTTTGGACTATAATTCCCAGTATACCCCAGACCAGAGGTAGGGAAAATGTGACCTCTGGGCCTCCTGAGGCACTTGGCCCCCACCCACTTCTGCTGCCTCTAAAACTCCCCACAAGTTCTTAAAAGCCTTCCATCCCATCACAATTTTTTTTCTTAAAAAAAATGACATACCTTTCAGGCATTGTTTGGCCCCAATCTACACTAAGAGACCCCGAAATGTGCAAAAAACACCCCTAAACCTATACAGAAAGACCCCTTGCACTCCTTAAATACCCACATTTTCGCCACAGGCCTTCTCAAAATGTTGACAGGAAGTGGTGTGACATCACTTCCTGTCATCATTTTGTGAAAGACTCTGATGAATATAGTGATATTTGAGAGCAGCCCGTAAGGATAGCAGAGGAAGAAAAATTGGCCTCTGACCTAACAAAATAAAACTTCTTTAGTCAGCTTGCACAACAACCCTGTGATGTAGAATACGCTAATGATCAAGCTTAGACATGACAGAAGAAAGCATAGCTTGGATGGGTGAGAGAAGTGGCCGTGGAAGGAGCTGCATCACCCCCTCTGTGCTCCTACTAAATTTCCCCCTCTCCCTCCTTCTCCTCCTCCTCCTTCCTCTCTTTGTGCTCATTTGCAGTGGTATCTAGTGGATCCATGTCAGTGGAGCAGTGAATCTTCTCCAGGTTTTAGGAGCTACCCAAGGTGCCATGTGAGGACTTCTACCAATCCCCACCACTGCCACGCAATGTAAGGACCTCCCCACATCCCACCACTAAGACAACAAATGTGGCGACCTTCCCAGTGCCCTCATGGTTCCTGTGTGAGACTTTATTCATCTAATCCAACCATTCAACACTACCACCCTTGGATAACTGTAGCCACCATAGACATCATGTGCCTGAACATAAGCAGTCTAATAACCTTTGCGAAGCATTCTCAGATACACAAGAGTATAATACAAATGTGTGTCTGTGTGTATTAAACACAGGTCTGGCATAAAGTTAAATACTGTCATCCCTCCCCATTTGCTAAGGTTAGGGGCACTGAACCCCTGTGAAAGTGGAAAAACTGGAATAACTCTAGGCCCTTCCAAACCATATTTAACACACACAAAAAGGTATGATCACCATATTCAACCCACCATGGATTCCTTTGAGGCATCAGGGTTCCTTCGCAAGGCAGAAATGGGTGGCTGGTGGGGCTTCCTGCCACCTCCACTGCCGTCCCAACACCATTTTTAATAAGGACTTGCAATTCTCCTTTGCGGTTTCTCAGTCTCACAAGGCTCACAGTCCCTATTAAAAATGGCACAGGGACGCAGCAGAGTTGGCGGCAAATAATCCGTGAATAATCAAATCTGCAAAAGTGAAACCCACAAATGTGGAGAGCTGACTGTATTATTTACATAACTTATCTAAATCCTGACTGATCCTAACAAACTTACTCTCACTCATATTCCTAAATTCGGCACTCCTGCCTCTCAATCGTCATCCCAGCTAACCAATCTGAGCCTAACTGATCTCTGTCATAGGCTATGTCCGCACTAGCCTGTTATAGCACTATGACTCCACTTTCAACATCCTATGGAATCTTGGCCCCTCCCAAAACTGCAAACCCCAGGATTCCGTAGCATGTTGAAAGTGAAATCATAGCACTATAACAGACTAGTGCGGAAATGGGCATAGACGCTAATTCTCACAACATCTCTTATTCATATTTCTAACTTCAATGCTGCTGTCTCTCTCTCTTAATCCCAGTTAACCCACCTGAGTCTAACTAACCTCTGTCACTCACCCCGACTAACTCTCACTATGTCTGACATTCATATTCCTGGCATCGACACTCCTGTCTCTACTGGATTCACTGCTCTAGCGACATGGGAGCTGACAGCCGCCACTCAGCATTTCTAAAAAGGGAAAGACAGCTATAGCTGTTGGCAACAGAGAAGACAAAACATTCTCCTTAATTCCCACGTTCCACATTCCTATCCTTCATTGGTGTTAATTGCCAAAAAGTTAACTTGGACTTATGGTGACCCTGTGAATGAGAGAACTCCCAAGTCATGCTATCATGAATCGCCCTGGTCAGGTGTTGCAGATTCAGCATAGTGTCTTCCTTGATGGAGGCTGTTTCTGCACTAGACTGTTACAGTGCTATTATTCCACTTTCAACATCCTATGGAATCCTGGGGTTTGCAGTCCGACTGGCCCCTCCTGAAACTGCAAACCCCAGGATTCCATAGGATGTTGAAAGTGGAATAATAGCACTTTAACAGTCTAGTGCGGAAATGGCCGGAGTCTATCGATCTCTAATTCATTCTTCTTCTTTTCCTACTACCTTCTACCTTACCAAGCATTAGTGTCTTTTCTAGTGAGTTGTGCCTTCTCATGATATGGCCAAAGTATGACAGCTACATCTCAGTTTAGTCATCTCAGGTTCTAGAGAGAGTTCAGTCTTGATTTGTTCTAATACCATTTATCTGTTTTCCAGGGCATCTGCAGAACTCTCCTCCAGCACCACATTTCAGATGAATTGATTTCTTCCTCTCAGCTTTCTTCACTGTCCAGCTTTCACAACCACACATAGAAATGGGAAATACAATGGCATGGAGAATTGTGTATTCAGTGATATACCTTTTCATTCTTTCCCTATGGACTTCTACCTTGCAAAGCATTATTTTATTTTTTGTGTCCCCTTCTTTTTCAGAAGACCAAAGGCTGCCTTTGATTTAGACATGAAACAAGACTTGACTGCAGATACTTTTGAAGTGGAGAGAGCGAGCACATTTTTCAAAATACAAAACTCTTAATATAGAACATACCCGGCACCCTTCAGATACATTGGCTAGCATCCTGTTGGCGACTTCGCCTGGCATCTTCAGAGCTGAGGCTCAAATTTTTGCACTGTTGTCCCATGGAGGCATCCAGATTTCAGGCATGGAATTCTGCATGCACTTCCATTACACACGTATATTACGTGTTCTGTGTGTATGTATATTGCATACTAGCACATATACTCGGTGTCGCTCAGGATTTTATTTTCACACGGATAATACTTATTAGAAAGATTTGAGATTCTGTCTCTCTAATTCTCCAAACTGTCTTGTCCAGTACCTGTAACTTTTCCCCATATTCCCCAATCCAATCTGTATTCTGAGTTATTAACAAACAGAGGTTCCTAAGGGAATATACTATCCTCCTCCTTGCTGCTAGGCCTCATCTCCATAGCAACTGGCCTATTCAAGACAGACACAGTTGACTGAGGCCCAAGAGCTCTCTGGCTGAGAATTCTAAAAGCCCCTCCCTTAACTGCAAATCCCACGATTCCATAGAATCTTCTAAGGCAGCCAATCATATGAGGTCTTCGCCTGACACAGCCAATCATATGAGGTCTTCACTCATAGACAAACTTTGACTTTTATATATTAGTTGTTCACTTAATTGGGCAATGCCACAATTCACTAATGAGGTGTCATTGCCCAACTCCTGTGTGACTCCATGGGTGCTGAATTACATTCTTTCTCCTTGGGTGTAGGATCCTGGTCATTATCTGAGTCAGTTAAAAAGTGTAAAGATAAAAATAGAGCCATAAATCAAGGCAACCAACCAGGGCAGTGGTTCTTAACCTGGGGTCTGAACCTTTTGAAGAAAAGTTATGAGCTTTTGCAGTTAAAATAGAATGGAAGGAAGGAAGGAAGGAAGGAAGGAAGGAAGGAAGGAAGGAAGGAAGGAAGGAAGGAAGGAGGGACGACAGTCATATACTGCTGTCAAAGAGCACGGTTCTTTTGCTAGTGACAGGAATCATTTGTGCAAATTTTCATTACAATATCTCAACCCATTCAAAAGTTATGAAATTGTCCGATAGCAAAAAATGTTCAGCCCCTGCTACTTCTGCGTGCGGTGAGAGCATGCAAGTGAATGATGCTGAATGGCTGAGAAAAGGCACAGGACATTTCTTGCTGCCACCCATACAGTGAGAAGCCTCCTTGAGTTAAGCCTTGGTGGTCCGTGGCAACAAAAGATATTTAACAGGGTTCTGTAGTGAAGAAAAGTTTAAGAACCACTGCACTAGGGTAAAAAAAAAAGAAGAAGAAGACTCTCATTTTTTTTATTTTATTTTTTTTATTTTTTTTGTCATTTGCTTTATCTCAGTAATTGTTTTAACAGCCTGGCTAAGGGTTTTAATGTTGCCAGTGTTTCATTTGTTTTCAGTGATATTGTTTGCAGCTGTGAGTGCTCTTTAAAAAGCAAAACATGGAAAGGCAGGATTTTAAAATTCAGGAAAAGCGACAGAAATAGCATAAGTGATTCAGTGGCTGACACCAAATCTGAACCTGTGAATCTCCACTCCAGAGCTGCTGCATTACTGTAACCGGTGTTAGAATATCATCTCTGTGCCTGGGTGGAAAGAGTTCAGAGGGCATCATGTCATGAAGGAACTCCTCTAGCTTAAATGGCATGGTGTGGACAGGGGGTGGAATGTCAAGTCGGCTTTGCTTTCCCTGCAGTCCTGATGCCATTCCAAAAATATGTAGCGTTTTAAGGCTTGATTTCACATAATGCTTTGCAACTCACCAAGCACTCTCATCCCAGGTTATGTGCAGTTTGTTGCCATGTCATACATGTAGCACTTTCCTACTTGACGCCATGCAAAAGGTTTGGAAGGCTATGATGGAAACTGAATGAGAAAACCAGTGTTTTGGGAACGTGAATGTGTTGATATAACAAACCTTTATACAGAGAAGAACAAAGGCAAACACAAGGTAAGGATGCTGGCAGGGGGGAAGCCAGCCTGAGAAAAGGAGCTGTTTTAATTTACTGGGGAAAAAAGGGCTTTGCATACACAAATTTGTAGTGTTACTGCTTATCAGACAACGTGATTTCAATAGAACTTTCAGTCTTGGCAATGGCCAGAATGTGCAATTGTGGCTCCAACTGTTCTTGTATAAAGCTTTGCAAACTTCTAAGCTTATTTACTGGAACTGGAGTTATCCTGTACACGATGGGGGATTTGTCCTTCCTCCCCGCTCCCCCATAAAGTAATCTTACACTTAGTCAGGTCATTAGTCCTCCAGCCAATTGTATCCTAATATTCTTCAGTTCCACACTATCTGAAGGAACAGATCCTCCTGTAGGAGACTTTGACTGCTTTGAGATCTTCAGGGGAGGTCCTTCTCTTGGCCCCAACACCATTGGAGACCCGTCTGGGACACGGCCTTTTTGACATCTCCTCCAGGCTCTGAAATCCTCTTCTGCAGGGTGGCTACATTATAGTCCTTCTGCCAGTGATATGATCTTTTATTTCACTCCAACAGACGTTGAGGAACTGATTATTTATAAGGAAAGGAAAATTTTTAATAATATGCTGAAGTATTTTTATTTCATGCCTTTTGAATGGACAGGCTTCATTTTTTTTTAATTCTATAGATAAATTATTTATATCTTAGGTATGGCTGAGCTCCTACATGAGCATAAATCCTGTAGAGTTAATGCATTGACCGTGCTATGTATTTCTTGTGCTGAATGGTAATGTTGTACAACCAAAATAAAACAGCAAATGAATGACTAAATGAACAACTCAGTATGTATGTGCACCCATGTACAATGGGCCTGTCATATCAACTTGCAATGCACACCCATGCACAATGTGTGAGATGCATCTATGTGCAATGTCACCTCACATACAATACCATTTCCAGAACCCTGAAGTGCACACAGGTGTTCCACATCACACAAAAATGTCCAACCATTTCCACCGGGAAAACTCATGCCTGCAAAAGATGCTAACAAGACTGAGGTCTACATGTTTTTGTCAATACAGTTACCCCCTGCTTTTTGCCAGTCTGCTTTTTGAAGATCCACTCTTTCAACCCTTTTAAATTATAACCAGAACCTATATATTTGACATGTGGTCCACACTTTCAATCTGCTTTGTCATGTTTCCACAAATTTCCACAAGCTGCTGTGGCCACACGCTGCTATTTCTCTCAATCGAATGGATTATTTAGCTTTTGCACACATGTGCAAGTGATATATAGTGTGTTATTTATGTTTTTCAGCAGCCAAAATCAATTTGCAAACTAAAAAGAGACTTGGTTCTACATTTCAATGATTCTTAGTTTTCGACAATGCTCTGGTCCCTAACCTGTTGAATAAGCAGAGGACATCCACCTGTGGTTTTGTTTTAATTGTTGTAAGAAACCTAGGAATCACAGTTCTTTGGGGAAAGCAAGGTATAAACCATTCTCCTCTTTTTCAAGATGTTAGGTAGAAGAGGGAGAATTTTTCCAAGCCTGAAATGCTGCTGTCTGAGGTCCTTTGACTGGAAATTGTAGCTGGTAGCTGTGGTCTGCAAAGCATCATTTAGGGACACAGAAAGTGCAGTGCATGAGGTACATTTCAGTGGCCCCTGAAGCCTCAGAGCCTGCTGGCAGCAAAGTATGATCACATACCTCACCAAAAGTCAGGTTCTTGTTACTGTAGTTTCTAGTCCGAACTTGTGGTATATTAGATATCATTTGATATCAAGAATTTGGCCTTCACTACCCATTCCTCCCCATGTGCTTGCGAGGCCCCCGGACAAGCATGCAGACGGGCACGGCCAAAAATAGCTGAACCATTCAAAACCAATCCAGGCAGGCCAGTATTTGCCGGACTGCAGCTTCAGGAAACCTCCAGGCAAGCACCTTCTTAAGATCACATTATGTATGCACGCTGTTTACAATAGATCCCCTGCCCCAAGCAGGCAGCTTGATGAGCCGAATACTCAACTCTCAAGCACGCCGCGTTTGCATACCGGCCACTCTATTGACAACGCTGTCATAACTCAATCATGCCAAGTACTGACCTTTCGGAGGCTTTGTCTCCAGCCCGAAACCCACTGTATTCCCCGGGAACGGACTAGCCTACAGGCACATTTTCCCCCATAAGACCCTGTAGACATTGGGTTCAAGATCTCGCTAGGTTGCCCTGCCTCTTGTATTGCTTAGCTTGTGCCCTGCTAATTCCCATTCCCCATTGTGCGCACATTTGAGGCGTCCCTCCCGGGACCCCAAAAACAGGGTAACATTCTCCCCATCCTGCATGGGTCTTGCCCCTGTTTTTGTCCCTTGAGACTGACTTTCAGTTTCATGCTAAGAGCTTCAGAACAACTAGCAAAGAGAAATCCCAAGCTTGCTCTTTTAAAAAGCAATAATTGTTTTTTGTAGAACTATAAGGACCACTGTTACTCAGCACATCACCTCTGAAAAATGAAAACGTTTTAAAAGATTGTTCAGAGGCAGTGGGCAGGTGCTACTGACCATTTTCCTGCCTCTGTTTTTCACAACTGAAACAAAGCAAGGGCTTAGATCTTACATCAAGGGGAAGGAATGGAACTTTAAGTTCATCCAATGTATATTTTGAATTGCTTTAATAATTTCATTCTCTTCTAATGATGACCTTTTTGTATGTTTTTACCTATATGGTAATTATTTTAAGAGATCCCATGGGGTATAGTGGTTTGAATGTTGAACTAGAACAGAGAAGAACATCTTTTGTCCTACACTTAGGTAGAAAAAATGGAATACAGAAGTATAGGATGGGGGACACGTGGCTGGATAGCAGTACGTGTGAAAGGGATCTAGGAGTCTTCATAGACCACAAGCTGAACATGAGTCGGCAGTGTGATGCGGCAGCCAAGAAAGCCAATGCAATTCTCGGCTGCATCAATAGGAATATGGTGTCTAGATTGAGGGAGGTACTGGTACCACTCTACTCTGCTTTGGTTAGACTTCATCTTGAATACTGTGTCCAGTTCTGGGCACCCCAATTCAAAAAGGACATGGTCAAGCTGGAGCAAGTCCAGAGGAGGGCGACCAAAATGGTGAGGGGCCTGGAAGCCATGCCCTATGAGGACAGACTTTGAGAGCTGGGGATGTTTAGTCTGCAGAAGAGAAGATTAAGAGGGGACATAATAGCCCTGTTTAAATATTTGAAGGGATGCCATGTAGAGGAAGGAGAGGCCTTGTTTTCTGCTTCTCCAGAGACCAGGACAAGGAACAATGGATTCAAGCTGCAGGAAAGGAGATTCCACTTGAACCTCAGGAAGAACTTCCTGACAGTCAGGGCAGTCTGGCAGTGGAATATGCTGCCTCGGAGTATGGTGGAATCTCCTTCTTTGAAGGTTTTTAAGCAGAGGCTGGATGGCCGTCTGTCGGGAGTGCTTTGAGGGTGTTCCTGCATGGCAGGGGGTTGGACTTAATGGCCCCTGGGGTCTCTTCCAACTCTACATTTCTATGATTCTGTGATTTCAGATCCCTTCTACTTAGCCGTACTACATGACCTTAGGAAAGTCACACTCTCTTCAAGGAAGGCAATGGTAAACCTTAGAATAAATGTAGCCAAGAAAACCCTAGAATATGGTTGCCATATTTTTAGAGCCAGTGTGACATAGTGGCTAGAGTCCTGGACCAAGAATTGTTGTTGTTGTCGTTGTGTGCCTTCAAGTTGTTTCCAACGCAAGGCAACCCTAAGGTGAAACCTATCATGGGATTTTGTTGGAAAGATTTGTTCAGACTGGGTTTGCCTTTGCCTGCCCTTAAAAGCTGAGAGAGCAGACCTTGCTCAGTCACCCAGTGGGTTTCCATGGATGAGTGGGGATTTGAACTCTCATCTCCAGAGTTGTAGTTCAGCACTCAGACTATTGGACCATGCTGGCTCCGTTTTTTAAATGCAGCTGGTTTTTAACACTGGGAGACCTTGGGCTACTCACATTCTCTCAGCATCCAAGGAGAGCAATGGCAAACTCCCTCTTAACAGATTATAGAATCTTAGGCCATTTCTGCACTAGACTGTTATAGCGCTATTATTCCACTTGCAACATCCTACGGAATCCTGGGGTTTGCAGTTTCCCTCCCGAAACTGCAAACCCCAGGTCCGTAGGATGTTGCAAGTGGAATAATAGCGCTATAACAGTCTAGTGCAGAAATGGCCTTAGAGTTGGAAGAGACCCCAACAGCCATTGAGTCCAACCCTCTGCCAGGCAGGAACACACACTCAAAGCACCCCCAGCAAATGGCCACTCAACCTCTGTTCAAAAACCTCCAAAGAAGGAGACTCTGCCACACTCCGAGTCAGCATATCCCACAGTGGAAGACCATTCCACAAATGTGGAGCCAGTGTCAAGAGAGCTATATGGATTGACGGAGCAAGTAGTAATCTCTTGCCTGTAGACCTTACATTTCTGGGAGCATACCATACCATACAAGCCAAGCGGTGAGGCAATGAGGGAGATCAGAATGCGAAGCCTTGAATGCCAGAACCAAAAGTTTGAAATAAGCCTTAGCCTAAACTGATAGCCAACGAAGGACTCTATGGGGAGAAGAAACAGGTGAATATTTAGGGAGATTCAAAACAACCCAGATGGCATTGTTCTGAATTTAAACCAGAGGAAGAAGGGAGCAGGAAGGCCAACTTGCCAGTAAGCTGTTACAATAATCCAGGCATAAGAAAACCAAGGCCTGGACAAGCAGTTGGGCAGTTTCAGGGGCACAGAGACAGGCGCTCATCCAACAGGACTTCAGTGTTCCTGGTAACCATAGAATCATAGAATCATAAAGTTGGTAGACACCACAGAGGCTATCAAGTCCAACCCCCTGCCATGCAGGAACCCACATCAAAGCACTCTCAACAGATGGTCATCCACCCTCTGCTTAAAAACCTGCAAAGGAGGAGACTCAACCACACTCCAAGGCAGCATATTCCACTGCCGGACAGCTCTGACCAGCAGGAAGTTCTTCCTGAGGTTCAAGTGGAATCTCCTTTCCTGCAGCTTGAATCCATTCCTCCTAGTCCTGGTCTCTGGAGCAGCAGAGAACAAGCCCGCTCCTTCCTCAACATGACATACCTTCAAATATTTAAACATGGCTATCATGTCCCCTCTCAACCTTCTCTTCTGCAGACTAAACATCCCCACCTCCTTGAGCTGCCCCTCATAGGGCATGGCTTCCAGACCCTTCACCATTTTCGTCACCCTCCTCTGCACAGGCTCCAGCTTGTCGATATCCTTCTTGAATTGAGATGCCCAGAACTGGACACAGTATTCCAAATGAGATCTAACCAAAGCAGAATAGAGTGACACGATTACCCCTGTTGATCTAGACACCACACTCCTATTAATGCAACCAAGAATCGTGTTGGCTTTCTTGGCTGCCGCATCACAATGCTGACTCATGCTCAGCTTGTGATCTACCAAGACTCTTGGATCCCTTTTGCACACACTGCTATCCAGCCACGCATCCCCCATCCTTTATTTGTGCATTCCATTTTTTCTGCCTAAGTGTAGGACCTTATACTTCCCTTTGTTGAAATTCATTTTGTTAGCTTTGGCCCAGCTCTCCAATCTGTCAAGGTCATTTTGAATTTTGATCCTGTCTTCTGCAGTATTAGCAACCCATCCCAATTTGGTTCCATCTGCGGATTTCATCAGCATGCCCTCTACTCCTTCATCCAAGTCATTGATGAAGATGTTGAATAGCACTGGGCCCAGGACAAAACCCTGTGACTCCCCACTAGTCACTTCCCTCCAGAATGGAAAGCAGCCATTGGTGAGCACCCTTTGGGTTCGGTCAGTCAACCAATTGCAAATCCATCTAACAGTAGCCCTGTCCAGCACACATTTTACTAGCTTCTTTACAAGAATGTCATGAGGAGCTCTGACAATGGTCTTACTGAAATAACCAAAATCAAAACAGGAGCCATTGTGCAAAACTGTAAATCCAATGGAAGACATGAGAAAGGGGCTACTGGACAGTCAGGCTGAAACACCAAGATCTCTGTTTTCTCCATGTTCAACTTTAGACAGTGAGCAATCATCCACAAAGAATCTTCCTGGCCTGACCCTCCTTTCCAAACCTGAAGGAAACATCATTCGCCCTTGCTCCAGTCACCAGCAGAATGGCCCCCTTCTTCCTATGCAGCTGATACTTCATTAGGGACCAGGTTACGATCAAGGCAATAGTGCCAAAAACAGGATTACATAGACATTGTGAATACAGAATAGTTACAAATCTAGGTAAGTGTTTTATATTCACAGTTGCCACTTAGTCATGATTTTGTCATTATTGCCACAATCCTAACTCCCCCTACCCCTGATCTCCTTTACCAACATCACTTGCACGAGGGAGAAGGAGGTCCATTCTGTTGGCGACTGGAGTATGCGTGAGTGGCACTTCCATCAGGTTTGAAAGGACTGGGTCAGGACAAGTTACTTAGTTAAGTACTGTCAGCCCTCCATATCCATGAATTCTATATCCACGGATTCAACCATCCACAGCATGAAAATACACATTAAAAAAAAAAAATCCTGGCCCAATCCTCCTAAACTTATACTGAGTTAAGTATGCTTAAGTAGATAGACAGCAGGGAATACAGACCTTCATTTTTCAGAATGATACTTTAAAAAAAAAAAATTGCTCTTGAGACCTTTCTGGGCAACCCTGAAGGCTAGAGTGAACTTTTGGCCCAGGCTCAACAAACAACAAAATCCATCCAGTTCATTTATCCTCTTCTCCCCAACTCTGATTAAGATTTCTGCAAAGCCACTGTAGGCCCTGCCAGTAGATGGCAGTGCAAGCAAGCAGAAGTCACCCTGGGAGATCCTGGTACCAACCAAACCGTCATCAATACTCCTAAGCCCCCCTTTTCCTCCTCTTGACTTCCGTAGTGACACATCTGGAAACATGTCTCTCTCCCCCACCCCATGGCTCTCCTCAGCTGCATCTTCAGGGCTTTGTCATCAGTTTCCATGGGCCACCCATATGATAACCAAGGTGATGTGCAAAGTGTGTGCTTGTGTGTTGGATGTAACAGAGAGAAATATATAAACAGAAAGAGTATGCGTGAGTGTGTGTGTGTATATATGTATATACAACTGATATGTTACTTTGAGACTGAGTGGTGCAAATCTCCACCTGCAGAGTTTTCCTCTGATTCAACTCTTGTGTTGAATGGCAATCTTGCAAATGTGGAACTAAATCCACAACCCACTACCCAAATGCATCCATGCATAATGTGTATCTATACCCAATGCATGCTCTGCATCCATACACAATGCATAATACACCTCCATGTGCAATGGCACCACCTGCGTGACTTTGCTACATTTCTCTCTGTTGAAATTCATTTTGTTAGCTTTGGCCCAGCTCTCCAATCTGTCAAGGTCATTTCAGATTTTGATCCTGTCCTCTGGTGTATTAGCAACCCATCCCAATTTAGTGTCATCTGCAAATTTGATCAGCACGCCCTCTACTCCTTCATCCAAGTCATTGATGAAGATGTTGAATAGCACTGAGCCCAGGACAGAACCCTGCGGCACCCCACTAGTCACTTCTCTCCAGGATGAAAAACAGCCATTGGTGAGTACCCTTTGGGTTCAGTCAGTCAACCAATTGTAAATCCACCTAACAGTAGCCCTGAGTTTGCTTCTGCAACTTGGAACTAAATGTGGCCGTTTTGCATTGGACAAAATTGCTCAGCTGCTTCTGTAGCGGAACAAATGCATGCACAGGGACCCAACAGAATTCCAGCCTATGTGGAGGACACATTCATTCACCAACACCATGAGAAAGCAGAAATATTTGATGCTGCAGGGCAGAAAAGGGAGAAGGATGCGTCTTGGTGAGGACTGAGTCTCCAAGGCTATTCTCAAAATTAAGGTTTAGTCCTTACAGTGGAGTGGTCACCTGCACTCCATGGTTTTGGAGAGGGTGTATTTTGTAATCTCCATGTCCACAGCTAGAAAGCCTATTAGATGGCTAGACAGGCTATTTGCTGCTGCTGCTATTGTTACCTTGACTTCTCTCTGAAGCAAAGAAGTGGCTAAATAGGCATTTTGCATTAACGGTGCACCGCAGACGATAATTATGTACTCACCCCATTGATGGATTGAATTAATCAATACTTCCTTTGTCAATAGCATGCAGTCTACATCACCAGGAGCCCCGTGTCACATCAATGCGATGTTGCCAGACAGGGAGATTTCTCTTGGTACTTAGTAATTACAAGATTGTGACTCAATTGTCCAGGGTAATGCTCTCATATCCACTAGCTCTTTGATGTTTCAACCCCTGCAAAAGTTGGACAGTGTTTTTCCCTCCTTGTACGGCTGGTTGTGCAAGGAGTGTCCAATTTAAACCAGCCAGGCAGCTGGCTTGGCCCTAACAATCTCCTCCAGATCCCCTGAGTCGTAGTTGTGTGAGGTTATGGAGCTTCCTCTGTTGACCAGCCCTTGCCTGCTGACAAAACTACGTTTCCCAGGACTCCCCAGAAAGGCTAGGCAACTGCCCTGGGTGGAAGTTGTTTTCACATTCACTACCCACCTACACACTGCAATGGCACATTTTTTCTAAAAACAGAAAGCAAATGGCATCACTTTTGGTTTCAGGGCCTTTCCGCACAATACTGATACAGTGCTATTATTTCACTTTCAACCTCCTATAGAATCCTGGGGTTCGCAGTTTAGGGCGGGGCATTTAGAATTCCCAGCCAGAGAGCTCTTTGGCCTCAGTAAACTACAAATCACAGAATTCCGCAGGATCTTGACAATGAAATAATAGCACTATAACAGTGTAGTGCAGATAGGCCCCCAATTTTCACTGGTTTGGGCATTTGGGATGAAGATTTGTAGGTAGGGGAGGCAAACCTGCCATGTGCTGGGACAGTTTTGTGCTTTGGGACAGCTTCGGAGGGGCAAAAGTCACCTCTTTTTTAAGCAAATGATTTTCAGGTGCTTTGAGGTTGTCCTAGGTTGCTTAGGAGCCAGAAAAATGGGACTGAGGGCCACAGTGTGGCCATTTCTGCTAAATAAATTGCTTCCACACTAGCCTTTTCCTCTGAGGTCATCATACTAGGTTCACTCAGTTTGGAGGAGTAGTGAAACAATGTTATTCTCAGATTCTCTAAGGCTACCTGCTTTGGTGTGACACAATTCCAGTGCCAGCTAAGGCAATGTGGCCAACTAAAGGGTGATTGAAGGTACTGAGCCTTTAATTAAAAGCTTCCTGCTTGTTCTGCTACATCTTGTTAAAAACAGGTAGCAGATTAGTGACAAACGGTCTCTTCCTATCTCCTTGACCAGCTTCTCTCACAGTGCAGTCTAAGAGCCTGGGTTCTGACCATGCTAGCTGGAGGATTCTGGAAAATGTAGTCCAAAAAGAAGTAACATCCCCAAGCTGTGCACAATCTTAAGCAAAGGCTTTCCCATGTCTTGCTGATGCCCAAGAGAAAGCAGGAGAGGGTGCCAGTCAAGGGGCAAGGTAGCGAAATTGCCACCTGAGTCAGTTGGGTACTGGAAGTAGAAAATCCCACAGTCAGATTTCTCCTCCTCACCAGTAAAGCCAGTTAATAACCAACAGTTTGTGACTGTCCCATGGCACTCAAAATCAGTTGTTCATTCTGCCCAATGGCAGAGTTAGCATAGTCTATCACATGTCTACTCGGACCTAGTGTGTGTGTGTGCACTTGTAGGCATTTCAGAGAGAGCCAGAATGGTGTAATAGTTTGATTGTTGGACTGCAACCTGGAGACCAGGGTTCGAGTTCCTGCTCAGCTATGGAAACCCACTGGGTGACCTTGGGTATGTCACGTACTCTAAGCCCCAGAAAACCCTGTGATGGGTTCACTTAGGGTAGCCATAAGTTGGAAATGACATGAAGGCATACAATGACAATAATGGACTGCAGTCCTAATTGCCTCAGTGATCATACAGAGGGAAGTGGTGTCATGCCCTGGTTCCAGAGCATAGACTCTGACTCACAGTCTGAAGCAGAGGTCATGCCAGAGACTGAAACAGGGAACATGCCAGGACCTGCTGTACAGAGAGA
The DNA here is from genome assembly GCA_948472985.1 of Iguana delicatissima. Taxonomy (NCBI): domain Eukaryota; kingdom Metazoa; phylum Chordata; class Lepidosauria; order Squamata; family Iguanidae; genus Iguana; species Iguana delicatissima. The sequence continues at coordinate 24,209 of CAOKZL010002696.1, read as the reverse complement.
GATGACAGTGCCAGCTCCAACAGAGAGTCTTGCCTCTTCAGATACAGAAGAACTCTTATTAGACCCAGCAATTTACAGCACAGGCAGCAAAGAGAAACCCAGTGTCACTTTCTCAGAATTTATAACCAGCAACAATCAATCAAGGCACAACTGCGCTAGGCTTTAGGTCTATTTAGCTGGCATCCTTCCCCTTCAGGAGTTGCCAGAGCTTATCTGACCTGCTACCGTGCTGAATGCCTTGATGAATGCTTGGATTAACCTTGGACACTCCCTTGCTGTGAAATCCTGTGGGACTTTGGTTATGCTGGACTTTATTTATGACTCTGTGCTTACAGTCTGGTAGTAAGTAACAAGCTGCGAGTTATTCAGTTTGTTTTGTTTGTTTTATCAGCTGTGCCAGGACTGAGATAGGACAAGTGGGTTTAATTATTTCTTTCCTCTTGTGTGTTTTTAATTAAAAAAAAAAACCTTTACTTTTTAAAGTAGTCAAACAGTTTAGTAAAATGAACAGGACCTACAAATAGGAAACTTTTAATTAACATTGGAAAATATCTTTGCTGGGTAGGATTAACTTTTGAATAAACATTAGAGAAGGATCTGGGCCAAGGGAAATGCTACTGATAACACAGTTTCATGAAGGATTGTTTAAGACCTCTCTGTGAGGTTTGCAAGTTCCCCTAAGAAGGGACTCTAATGTTGGGGATTAGGGGAAGTTTCCTGCACTTCTAGGAGGGGGGCGCAAATCCCTAGATGGCCACACACCCTCATTGGACTCCCTTGAAAAAAAAATACCCTCAAATGTCCCCTAATGCCCTTTAGGGAATTTGAAGGCATTTGTACTACTACTACTACTACTACTACTACTACTACTACTACTATTATTATTATTATTATTATTATTATTACCTGCTCTAACCCTAGGTGATAACTTTTCTAACAGGAAGTGACATAGAAATTGCTGCTTCAGTTCCTCTCCTTGGCCTAAAGTGTCGCGAAATTCTCCCACGGCCCCTAGGTGGCACTGGAGGGCATTGGAGCAAAAAAATGGGAAAAAAAAACCCAAACCATGGGCTGCACTTTGCCCACCTCGGCCCTAATCAAAAGACACATATGCCTGCGAGAATATCTTCATCCGCTTTCCTGAAACCAGTGGACCACTGTCCCCGTTATCCCCAGTCATCACGCTAAGGGATGGAAGGAGTTGCAATCTGACACATCTGGAGACTCTCAAAATTGAGAAAAAGTTGTTTGTCAGAAAATAAGCTGGGATGAAGGACAATTAGCTTTGTAGTTGCCGCACAACAGCATTTGGGTTGTAAGGCATCCAGAAGTTAGAAGAACTAATAGAATGGAAGGAAACCCTTTGACCAGCAACTGTATTATGTATAAAACGGTCATAATCAGATAAAGAGAGACAGACAGACAGATGTGATATAATATAAATATCAATTAAGTGAGGGAGAATGTGCACACTTCTATCAGGGCAGTTAGAAGAGACATATTTTTTAAAAAAATCCAGAACTATTGCTGTAGATCACAACATGGTGTTTCACTCTTTTTCACACATATAAATGAATTCGAAACCCTAAAGGTAATTATTGAGTATAAATCAAAATCAGCTTAATATGCTCCATTAAGTGATGGAGGGGTAGGAGAGGATGTTGAAATTTAAATGCAAATTTGCATATATGTATGTATGTATAGAGCATTTCAAACAGCTCAGAGTCTTGTTGACTGTAGTCTTGGGGGGAGAGTTGTTGTTGTTGTTGTGTGTGTGTGTGTGTGTGTGTGTGTGTGTGTACATGCACGTTTTGGCATGGAAACTGAAAAGATTTGTATTTCCATGTTTTCCAATAAGGATCTCCATGCAGATGATGTGCGTTTTCTCTCTCTGTGTCTCCAGTAATTCTCATTTCCAAATAGATGAGACATCTCTTCCTTTGCTTTTGGAATTTCTCCTCTTTTTTGTACAAAATCTTTCCAGCTTGTCACCCATCTTAATTAATTAGTTAATTACTTAATTAATCTGTCATTAATTTCTAAGACTTCAGGAGCATGCATAGCAAGGGGATGAAAGGCACATTGCATCAAAAATTACCTGCCCCACTCCAGCTACTCTCCAGAAACAACTGAGTTCCCTTTGTATGTCCTTCTTCCAAGGATAACAACAAGGCCACCATACAACAGTTATCTTTTTATATAATACTGATATGCTTCCTGTAACCTATTCTGATGCAACAAACTGCAGCATAGGAAAGACTAATAATCAAACTAGACATGACAAAAGTATCATAGAACTGGAAGCAACCCCATTCAACCCTCTGCTGTGCAGGAATAGTGAGCTAAAGCACTCCTGAGAGAAGGCCAAACCAAGGTTGGTTTAAAGACCTCCAAAGAAGGAGAGAACAAGAGGAAAGCATAGCCTGGATTGGTGAGATCAGGAATGGTAGGCTGAGCTGCATCAGCTTCCTATTCCTTTGCTATCCTTCCACCTCCTCCTTCTCCCCCACTGGTGACTAGAGGGTTCCATGTCAGTGGAGCACTTAGTTCACTCCAGATTCTAGTCTTAAGGAGCTCTTCAAGGTGCTGAAACTATTTGGGATAATAGAATGCAGCACCCTGGACAGATCCTTTAAAGGCTGAATTAAACACTGGAGTTGGTTCTTGTGGGTTTTTCGGGCTTTGAGACCGTGTTCTGGTTGTATTTTCTCCTGATGTTTCGCCTGCATCTGTGGTTGGCATCTTCAGAGGAATGAAGGAATTCATTCCTCTGAAGATGCCAGCCACAGATGCAGGCGAAACATCGGGAGAAAATACAATCAGAACACAGTCTCAAAGCCTGAAAAACCCACAAGAACCAATGGATTCTGGCCGTGAAAACCTTCGACCCTACATCAAACACTGGAGTGTTTCCCCTACTGACATGGGAGTCACCATTTACATAGCCTGTCTTTATGGGTATGACCAAGATCTGATGTCCGAGCTGCCTAGTGCAAATCTCCACATCTGGAGCTGCCCATTGATTGTGGTATGCAACCCATGTGATGAATGCCAACACTGCAACATCTGAAACAAGATGTCCTGTGTGAAGCTGAATGGACAACTAAGGGTCCATGTTTGTCCATGCATAATGCATGTCCACATGCAACGTGCATAAGGCACAATGCTACTCCACTCCCACAGCCTTGAACTGATGCCCAATTGCTTCTATAGGAGAAAGTGTGTGTAACCTACCTAGACAATTTCAATCCCTGTGTGTTTATCTAGGAACGTCTCTTCCTGTACAGCCGCCAAGGGCTTCTGACAGTGTCTTGCTGAGCATGTCCTTGTGACAAAAATGCTCCCTTCCCAAAATGTCACAGCCAGGATCCCACGATCATGAAGCCTGGTCCTGAGGGAAATCAGAAAGTGCCCAAACTAACCAATCTTTTCCAAGCGCTGTAAAGTGATGCTGCTGAAGAAAGCTCCGAGATATCAGGATAAAGTCCTTTGGTTAAAAAAAAAATCTTCTCTTTGTCCATCTGTTATCAGAATGGTGTTTGTGTTTGATTCCTGCACAATTTCAGTTGTGTGTATTTATGACTGTTTAAAAATGTTTGTTTATTCTTGGAAACAACACTGAACGTCTATTTTTAAAGCTGAGCAGGCTACAAGTCAGTGCAATGAATACATCACCGGCTGCTTGATGAGCCTCATCTTCTGCCGTATTCCTCTCCAGCACCATTCTATTGGTATCACTCTCGCTCTCTTTCTCTTTCCTTCTCTCTTTCTCTTCTTTCCTCCATTGGCAGAACTACATTCCCTAATCCCCAGTGCTCAAAGGAGGCCCAAAACTCCCAGGACGATGTGCTATGGATGCCTGGAAGAAATTTCAAACAGTTCTTCTCCCTAAGTTCCCACCCCAAACTGCCATCTGTCTGTGCCACAAAGGGGCTGAGGATATTTTAAGAAGGGTTTGTGAGTGTTTGCTTTGTTCCTTTAAAAAAACAAAAACCTAACTGGTTGGAAACAAAAGGAGTAGAACTTTGTCCAAAGAAGCCAGGGTCACGATCAAGCTTCTTCCACATGCATTGGTTCCCGTTCAGAAGCAATTGGACATCTTTGACCACTGCAGAACAGCCACATTCTATTCAAGATGGCACATTGGAGGCACATTGTAGACTGATGTGCAAGGGGTGGGCATGGAAGGGAAGCCTGTGCATTAAACACAATTATATTCATTATGCACTGCTGTGCATAACACTTGCAGTAGGGATGCTGATATGCAACTATCACATCTTTGCAAGGGAGGATAAATCCTTTCCATGGTGTTCTCTCTCCATTGTGATGAAAGTGAATATTTCTGCTTGGTTCTTTTTCCAGATTCATAGAATCACAGAAGCTTTGAGCTGGAAGGGGCATCTTGTCCAACCCCCTTCCATGCAAGAATACACAAATAAAGCACTTCTCAGAGATACCCCTCCAGCCTCTGGTTAGAGACATTCAAAGGAAGACAATCCACTTCCTCCGCTGAGGCTGTATATTCCCATCGAGCAGCTCTTACAGTCAAGAAACTCTTCCTAACATTTTGGTGGATTCTCCTTTCTTGTAATTTGAATCCATTGGTTCAGGTTCTGGAGCAGCACATTCTCACATTGTAAACTGTTTTAGGAAATAATTTCTGTGCAGAAATGCATGCTCTTTCTGTTTTCCTTGAAAATTGTTGGTCTTTAAAATTGTTGGCAGGGCATATATAAAATAAAATAATTTGCTGCTGCATTTAAGAACCAAGTAAAGGAAGACTGACGTCCCTACCTCAGTGTTTGTGTTATGTATACTGGCAACTTTTTAAAAAGGCAATCTACCTTCTTTAAAACAGGGATGTTCAAGGTGCGGTTTTATTCTCCCTCCTTAGGAAACAGTGATTGTTTGACAGTACGGGAATAATGTCTGAGATTCTGGAGGAAAGATATGTAGCATACCTTTACACTCATGGGGTAACAGTGCAACAGAGGTGCAATGCTAGTGAATTGTAACACCATGCAACTGAATGTGCAACCAAACGTACATGCATAGTGGACATCTGTGTGTGCAATACACAATATGCAATGTACACAACATACAAAGTTCAATACATAGTGGCCAGTGGCACCACACGCCCATCCCTGCGTCTCCATCCTTGAACAAGATGCGGATGTTGGCATGAGGCAAAACAGTCCTGCTACTTCCATAGGGGAATTTACAAAAGTGCAAAGACAACAACAGGATTCCAGCCTTTGTGAAACGTCTGTGAGATAAGAATTTACATTGAATATCTTCCTGTTCTGCTTGTTGGTTTGTTCTTACGGGTGTCTGTCCATCAAGGAACATTTAGCTGGTCTGTTGTTTTTCTTTTAAGCAAATACCCAACCTATTCACTGAAGAACACACCGGGCCTCTGTGTACACTCGCCTGGGAATGAGGTCAATTGAACCCTGTGGGACTTACTTCTGAGTAAACACAAGAAGGAGCTGCCACAGGAACACAGAAAGAGCCCTGCTGATTCCGGCCCACAGCCCTATGCCATCCAAAGGCCCCTCTGTCCGTTTACATAAACCTGCATAAAATCCCAGCCGAGTGGCCTTTTGAGGTACTGAAGAAAATGCGAGAGAACGTTGGGGTTAATAAGCCAAGGGCAGCCACTCCTGTTGAGAAGGAAAGGCCGTCTTCCACTAACCCACCGGTATCAAAATAAGACTCGAAAAATATAAATGAAACGTATGACCTTCAAACCCAGTGCTGCTGATTAAAATGGCCCCTCACTGATTAAAATTGGCACCCTGAGAGCCAATTAAATTTTGCAGCCCTAGCGGTGTTTTCTGCGTATGCTTTTATGTTGTTTCCCCCCGCCAGCCAATTTCAGTGAAGCAACTCTGCTTGAAAAAAAATATTTTATCAAATTCAGCACCAGCCTCTCAAGACCCATTCCCCATCATGTTCAGCCTCTGTGCCAGTTGAGAACTGCCCCCTTTTCCCTCTCTAGAGACCCACCAGCTCAAGAGTAAGATATGATCATGGTGGTTCCCAATGAAGCCCATCAGCTTCTTCTCCAGATCATTTTCCCACTCCGCATGCAATCCCAGTCCCCAAACAGGAACAATGTATTTATCTCAAGTCAGCTGCCGGGCACAGATGGGAGTTCTTCCTTCATGGAAGACTCTTATCTCCAATCACCAGCTGATCAGAGATAAGAGCTTTCCCCACTGAAAAATTATTTCTATCAAGTCAAGCACTAATCAGAAATAAGAGCTGTTCCCCACTGTAAAGCTCTTGCCTCCAATCCAGAGCTGATTGGAGATAAGAGAGTTTTCTGTTCCCCTCTCCCATGTCACTGATTGTAAGGAGGAGGTTCTTGTTGGGGATGTAAACTCTCCCTGAATTTTTAAAACACTTCCTCCCAAAAAATCAAACCTAGTGATGCAATCAGTCTTTTAAAAGGTCCCCACTGATTTCAACAGAGGCTTTTAAAAAGGTAATTATGCATTGGAGCATTTGAGGGAGGGGGAGTGTGTATCCTTTGGCCCAAACAGCCACAGGGTTTCTCCACCCTGCTCCAAGAGAGTCCTCCAGCTGTATCCGACAACTCCTATTCAAGATGGGCTTATTCAGTGATTTATAATTGGATACCACTTCAGACTACAATCGAGAGATCACAACTGGAATTCTGTTAGTATCTTACATGTGTATAAGTTTCCCCTCCAAAAGCAGATGGGCATTTTTCCCAATGCAGAACCTCCCTATTGCGTATAACTATTGCTTCAGAAGCAGAGTAGTGGATGCAGTGCCATTGTACACCGAAGCACATGGCACATGGATGCCCATTGCACATCAAAGCATGCTGTGCTAAGCTGCCCACTTGCTGCATATGGTTGCACAATTATGGCAAGTACATACAGGCTTCCCTCACTTGTCTAACAAGCTAGGGACCAGAGCACCATCATAAAATGGAATTGGTTGAAAAGTGCACCCCATGCGCTGTACTGTAGGGAGCATGAAGTATTTACGGGGGTTCACTCAAGACAGATCATGCATGCACTGCTGGCAAAGTCTCTCAGTTGGCTTCATGCCTTTATTTCCCTTCTCAGCTCACTTTCCAAGCAGCATGCACATGCAAGCAGGTTCCAGTGAGCCTCCATAGGCAAGAAGAACTAATGAAAGAAAAGAGCCCCCATAACATTAAAGGAACTTGTGCTTAATTTGGAAGCATCGAAAAAGCAAGATATCAGATAATGGGGCGTCAAAAGGAGGGAGCTTCCTGTATTTGGTTGTGCAACATCGTAGAACTATGAAAGCATAGGATCACAGAACTGGAAGAGACCCCAAAGGCCATTCAGTCCAAGTCTCACCTTGCAGGAATACTCCATCAAGACACTCCTGACAGACGGCCATCTAGCCTTTGTTTAAAAACCTACAAAGAAGGAGATTTGCCACATCCCATTGAGACAACATATTCCACTGTCAAACAGCTCTTACCATCATGAAGCTCTTCTAATATTTAGGTAGAATCTCTTTTCCTGAAGTTCGAAGCCATTGCTCCATGTCCTAGTCTCTGGAGGAACAGAAAACAACCCTGCTCCATCTTCAATATGACATCCTTTCAAATGTTAAAACATGGCCATCATGTCACATCTTAACCTTCTCTTCTCCAGGCTAAATATTCCCAGCTTCCTCAGCTGCTCCTCATAGGACTTCAGGGTTTCTGGTACACTAAAGAAGAAGCATTGCAAAACTGCCTCATAAACCCATGAGTGTAAAGAGATACACCTTCTCCTTAATGTAGGATCTGGATCCATGTTTCTTAAAATTACTTTATGCATGCAAAATGAGGAAAAGCCGTGAGATACTAAGGTGCTTTTTTGGAAAGTCCATTTGCTCTAAAAGGTGTGCTTTTTGCACAGACAATGTGGTGCTCTATTCCTTAGAAAGCTTGTTAGCTGTGCAAAGTACAAGAAGTCCATTTTGCTGATGATTTCTCAAAGATACTTAAACAAAGTTTGTTTCGGTAGGAAAACCACATTTCCATCAGGTTTGTGGCAAGGTCAGGCCAGGAGAGATTACTTAGGCCTTTTCCATGCTACACTGTTATAGTGCTATTATTCCACTTTCAACATCCTGTGTAATTCTGAGGTTTGTAGTTTACTGAGGCCAAAGAACCCTCTGGCTGAGGATTCTAAAGGCCCTTCCCAAAATTGCAAATCCCAGAATTCCACAGGAAGGTGAAAGTGGAATAATAGCACTATAACAGTGTAGGGTGGAAATGGCCTTAGTTAAATATCCAGGTATAACTTGATTAACAAAGTAGATGCATTCCTAGGCGCTGCTTCTTTAACAGAAAATTTGGTACCAGAGGCAGAAATACCATAGAAAGAGTTGGGATAGGTTCTGACCCTAGAAAAAAGCAGTAAGTTCCTAATATATTCCATAAAGACTCTCTTAGATTAGAGTATATATTTTCCACCTTGTCTTTCATAGCATTTCATTGTCATTGTCATATTTTCCTCCTTTTCTTTCATTTAAGGCTAGCCATATGTAAAATCAAGAGATCAATGTAGTATTATAATTGTACAGTCTATAGTAACGTGCTATTTATTTTTATTTTTCTCTCTCTTTTTATTAAAAAATACAGGCTATAATGGTCTAGAATCAGATCATGATTACGAATTGTGTATGTAAATATATGTATGTAATATGTATGTAAATATATGTATGTAAATATGCAAATACACACCTGTAGAAATTTCTTCCCTTTTATTCTAAGGTATGGTTAATATATCCTCTGTAACACACACACACACACACACATAAAAGAAAAGAAAAGAAAAGATTTTTAAAAAGGTAAATTCAATGCATTTCAGGAAAATTTTTAATCCAAAACTAATAACAGACATGCACACATGAAAGGGAACAACTGAGTCAGGTAAGTCTTGCATACTTCAACAAGAAAACATGTTAAACCTCCTAGAAAACACTTGAAAGCTTCTTCCAAAATGCATCCAGGGCCAACTTTTTCTTTGGCCAGCCTTCACTTTTCTTATGATATTCAATTTAGCGGGTAAACTTAGAGATGTCTGCTTTTTCTGCATGTAGCTGGGGAGGCAGGCACTTCTGCTCTGTCTCTATCCCTTTTTCTCTCTGTTTTGCTGTTCAAATATAAAATCCTAGAGTTGGAAGAGACCCCAAGAGCCATCCAGTCCAGCCCCCTTCTGCCATTCAGGAACACACAATCAGAGCACTCCAGACACATGGCCATCCATCCTCTGTTCAAGAACCTTCAAAGAAGGACAGTCCACCACACTCACAGGCAATGCATTCCACTGTCAGACTGTTCTTACCATCAGGAAGTTCTTCCTAACATTTAGGTGAGATCTCTTTTCCTGTAGTTTGGAGCCATTGCTCCATCGTGTCCTAGTCTCTGGAGCAGCAGAAAACAGGCTTGTTCCATCCTCCATAGGACGTCCTTTCAAATATTTAAACCTGGCTATTAGGTCATCACTTAACCTTCTCTTCTCCAGGCTAAACAAGCCCAACTCTCTAAGCTACTCTTCATAGGGCTTCATTGTTACAACCTTTTTGCCATTTTGGTCACCCTGCTCTGGACACATTCTGGCTTGCCCATATCCTTCTTGAATTGTGATGCCCAGAATTGGACACAGTATTCCAAGTGAGGTCTGGACTAAACAGAATAGAATGGTACTATTATTTCCTTCAGTCTGATCCTCATTCTACCTGGCCCTGTCCAGACTAACCACTGCACCCCAAGTCCTCAACTAGCAACTTAATTGGAGATGTTGGGGGTTGAGGGAGGCAAGGGGGGGGTCTCCTGCCTGGCTGGGGATTGCCCAGTGAACTCCACCTGGTGTGTTTGTGCAAGCATGTGTATGTCTATGTACCTTCATTGACAAAAAGAAAAGTGGGTATTTCATGAGTTAAAGGATGTCTTGTCCTCTACAATCCTGTCTGGGCTTGCAATCTTCCCTCAGCCCCACCACTACATCTGATAGGAAGGTGAGGGCCTTCTTGGTGGCTGCTCCCACACTTGTGAACTCTCTTCCTAGGAGGGTCAATGTGCCGGTGTCTTCAAGGCCTTCCATCGTAAGACGACGATAGACCAAGTCTAACAATTTTAAGTCTCAGGAGAGTGGATTTCAATTGAAAATCAGAAGGAACCTCTTGACAGGAAGAGTGGTTCTACAATGTAGAAGGAACTTCTTGACAGTTGGGCAATGGTGGGCTCTCCTTCTCTGGATGTCTTCAAAAAGAGGCTGGACAGCTACCTGCTGGGGATGCTCTAGCAGGAGATCCTGCCTTGAGCGTGGTGGTGGTGGTGGTGGTGATGGTTTGGACTCAGTGACCTCTGGGGTTTCTTCTAACTCTTATGATTCTAAAAAGACCCCAAAGACCTAAAGAGAGCAGCAGCCCCAATGATTTTGACCTGTGAAACACAGGTATGCAATGGTGGCCTTTCCTCAGTGGCTGCCCATCAAGAACCAAAGCGCCTCTGTTCCTACTCCATTATTTCTCTGTGGTCTAATTTCTAAGCCATTCCAGTTAGGCAAATGGTACCCTGATGAGTTTTAGGCTGATCACTCTTGGAAGCATAAAACTGGGTGTGTTTAGCTTGGTTCAAGGAATCCTACAAAGAACCACAGACCTAGAAGAGACCCCAGGGCCACTGAGTCCAACCCCATTCTGCCATGCAAGAAGACACCATCAAAGCATTTCCAACACATGGCCATCCAACTCTGTTTAAAAATCCTTCAGACAAGGAGACCCTACCACACTCCCAGGCACCGTATTCCACTGTCAAACCTCTCTTACTATCAGGAAGTTCTTCCTAATCTTTAGAGCAGTGGTTCTCAATCTGTGGGTCCCCGGATGTTTTTGGACTTCAGCTCCCAGAAGCCCTGAGCATTGACCATAGTGGCTGGGGCTTCTGGGAGCTGAAGTCCACAAACATCTGGGGACCCACAGGTTGAGAACTACTGCTTTAGAGGCATTGCTTAAATGCATTGTCTAGCCCACATTTTACTAGCTTGTTTGCAAAAATATCATGGAGGAACCTGTCAAAGGCCTTCTTGAAGTCAAGAAGACTGAGGGATGACATGGTTGTACTCTTTAAATACCTCAAGGGCTATCATAGAGAGGAAGACGAAGGTTTGTTCTCTGCTGCCTGAGAGGGCAATACAAGGTCTAATGGGTTTAAGTTACAGGAGAGTAGAGTTTGATGACTGAACCTTTAAAGGAACTTCTTGAGAGTGAGAGTAGTTCAGCAATGGAACCAGTTTCCTAGGCAGGTTCTGAGGCCTCCTTCTCCAGAAGTTGGAGGCTGGACAGCTACCTGCCATGGTGGATGCTCTAGCTGGAGATCTTTTATGAGGGGGAGAGCTGAACTTAATGGTCCATGAAGCCCCTTCCAATTCTGTGATCCTATGATTCACCCAGCAGGTTTCGATGGCCCAGTGGAAGTTCCAGCCCTGGTCTCCTGGAATTCTAGTCCCACACTCAAAACATTACACCACACTGACTCCAACATTCATTCGTTTTATTCATTCTGAACGATTGATTTCATTTATACCACAACTTTCTCCCACAGCTGGACTCAAGGCAGCTCTGTCCTAGGATTTGTTTGGCAAGATTTGCTCAAATGGGAATTTTCAGTTGCCTTCCTCTGGAACTGAAGGTGATGTGCCCAAAAGCACCCAACAGATTTCCATAGCTGAGGTGGGATTCAAACCCTGGTCCTCTGAAACTTTGGCCCAGCCCTCGGAAAACTACACCATGCTGGCTCTAAAACGGCGACGCCTAAGATCATCTAAGGATTTTCCCCGCAGGATTTCTCCATAGGAGGTTTGCCCTTGCCTTCCTCGGAGGCTGGGAGAAGAATTTGACTCGCAGGAAGTCACCGGGTGAGTTTCTACGCTTGAAGCTAGATTTGAACCCTGGTCTGGCAAAGCCCTAATCCCAACATTCAGATCCCTGGATCACAGGCGCTCTTCTGGTCATGGAGATGTTTCCTTTTAACCCCAGATGCCCAGAAGTTGCTGAAGCTGTTTACTCTCTTGGTACAAAGGGAAAAGCACTCTGTTTCCACTCAGAGGTGCTGTTATTTAATATGCCAAAATGCTGACGGAGGGAGGGGGGATAAGAAACCAGGAAGGTACCCACTCAGACACACACACACACAGACGGAGCGGGGGCTGGGCGTCCGGAAAGGCTCTTTCGCGAGCGCAGCCGGCTCGCCATCCTTAGGCCAAGCTCGGGCTTTAATGCCAGGCTCCCTCTCTCCGGAGGCCGGTATTGATTTGTAAATGGACGGAGCCCAACCCTCCCCTTCCGCCCCCTCCGCCCCGCCGACTGGCAGTAGGCGAGCTCGGTTCCAGATGCGCGGGGGTGGGAAGCCGGGAGGGGGCGGAGAAACAGGGAGGAGGCCGACAGCCCCCGTCCCCGCCCCGCCGCCGCCGCTCCAGACGGGCTTCGCGGTCGCAGCTGCCCGCCGGGGCTGCCGCCGCCGCCGCCGCCGCCGCCAGGCCCGCGGCGTTCCTCGTCCTCGGACTCAGAGGGGCTGCCTCCGCGTTCCCACGACGCCCCGGGAAGCCAGGAAGGAGGGGAGGAGGAAGCCAGGCAAGGCGGGCGAGGGCGCGGGCAAGGCGGGCGCGGGTGGGCTGGAGGGTGGGGGGTCAGCGTCCACGCGAGACGTGGGACGGGGGAGATTGCGCGCGACCGTAGAAGAAAGAAGGAAGGAAGGAAGGAAAAAGCACGCTTTCCAAGAGAGTTCTTGAGGACTGGTCGCTTAGCGCGTATCGTGCGTTCCCGACTCTTCGTGGCTGCTTTGCACACCTGTCGACTGGCCACTGTTTAAAAAGAAAGGAAGAGGGATTTTTTTTTTTAAAGTTGTCAAGCGGAGGGATTAGCGAGCAGGGAAGTCCAAGGCGGCTAGTCCTCAAGTACTCTCCCTGGAAAGAATTCTCTTGGCTTGGATGTCTTGCATCTGGAGGGGCGAGACCAGATGACCTTACGAGGTCCCATTCGACTCTCAAACTGTTGCTAGGCGAGAGAGAGGGAGAGAGAGAGAGATTTTAGCAATATCTGGTGGGAGTGTATTGGGGCTGTGTTTCTGACAAGATTGTTAAAGCCACAACCACAACCGAGCCTCGGGCGGCTTTGGGAACGACTGCGGGCGCGCGGGACGCGTGGGTTTTCAAAGTTCTAGTCACTCCGTTGCTCGCGAGGAGCCAGCTGGAGACGCTGGAAGGAATTTACGCGGAGGAGAGGATGCACAGGAGCCTCCCGCGCGGGCCCGCGTGGGTCCGGCCGGGGCGCCCTCCCTCCCTCCCGCCTTGTCCGCCGGTCTTCCCAGGAGGGACGCCGCGCTCACGGAGGGGACGCCTTCGCCGCCCTTTCCCGGGGTCGTGAAGAAGGGCTTAGTTCCGCGTGGCGTGGACGCGTACTTTTTTGGCCAGTGGGAGGGCGTTGCGCAGCGATTCGCAGCTCGGAAGCTTTCAGTTCGAAGTTTCGCCCGTATGGCGCGTTCCCCCGTGCGCTCCTTTCCCACAACTTAAGCTCCCCATCCCCAAGTACCAAGGGCACCGTTTCTGCGTGGCCACCGCTGCGCTTGCCGGTCTCCGGGTGCCAATTTTCATCCGGAAAATTGTCTGTACTCGCGCGCGCGGACTCACGCCCACAACTCCCTGCTTGGGTCTTGCGCAGAGAACAGGGTTTCACGCAGGCGATTCCTCCCGCGTGGGTGCAATCCTTTCTTTTGTAATTCCCTCCCGCCTCCGGCAGATTTCCTTGGGCGAAAACGCGACTTACTTCCGAGCAAACAAGCCAAGTGCCCCGGCAGCCTGAATTGCGCGTGGCTGCTCCAGAGGCCGGTGGAACTCCGCGGCTTCGGTCTGCGAGTGCGGCTTCGACTGCGCGGCATCCTAACTCCGCTTTGTGCTGCTTTTGCGAGGTTTGTCTCGTGCGCATCCGCGCGCGTACGCAACTTCTTTTACCTCTGTGATCCCGAAGGAGTTAGAAGAGACCCCAAAGTCATCTAGCCGCCCGCAACTAAACTACCCCTGCCAGGTAGGCTTCCCATCTCTGCGTCCACCATCCCTCTCTGGGAGAGTCCATCCAACAATTGGGGACGATCGCCTCGTGACTCACTTACTCGCAAGTAAGCCTCCCATGAGCCTCGCCGTGCCCCGCCTCACGGTCTCCCCCTGTACCCCGATCCTATACAGGAGAGCGGAATCCAAGGTAGCTCAAGGCGAGCGCTCCGGCCGCTGCATCGTGCCCCTTGTCCCCCCCACTCTCCTCCCTCGCTCCCACCCTCCCCGCTCTGCCTTTGGATCGCGGCCGCTCTGAGTGCAATTCCCTCGTTCCTCTTGCAAGAACGCGCTCCGTTCCACGAGCCTGGCATAATTTTTTCCCTCTCTCTCTCATTCTCCGCCCCCCACTCTACATGGGGGTCTTGAATATTTTGGAACTCCTCGAGGGAGGGGGCAGAGACCCCAGAGGGCTGCGCCCCCCTCCCAGGCTTGGTCGCAAGGGACATTGCCGCCGCGGACTCCTACAGCGCTAGTTTCCCGCTTTCAACCTCCTATGGAACCCTGGGGCTTGCAGTTCAGGGAGGGGCCGGCCGGACTCCATAGGAGGTTGGAAGTGGAATAATAGCGCCCTAACGGCCTGGTGCGGCAATGGCCAGGGGGGAGCGGGGCGGGCGCGGGCGCGCTCTCGCTGCCCGGCGGCGGGGGGGCGAGGGAGCGGGAGCGAGCGAGGCGAGAGTTTAAAAGCGCGCTCCCTCGCCCTGCCGCTCTCTCGCGCGCTCTCCCTCGGCTCGTGGCAGCAGCCGGTGCAGGGAGACGTCGCTTCTCCTCCTCCGCCGGTGCCGCCGCCGGTGCCGCCGCCGCGCCTCCTCCTCCTCCTCCTCCGCCGGTGCCGCCGCCGCCGCCGCGGGGCGAGGCGGGGCGAGGCGGGGCGGGCGGCCGGGCGGGCGGCCGGGCAGCGGGAGCCGCGAGCGGGCGAGCCGGAGCGCTGGATCGCCGGGCGCCGCCGCCGCCGAGGCACAAGCAGCAGCAGCAGCAGCAGCAGCAGCAGCGGCGGCGGAGGCGGCGGAGGCGGAGGCGGTGGCGGGGCCAGAGCAGCCCGGTGAGTGGCCGGCGGGGGGCGGCGGCGGCGGGTCGCCCGGGCGAAGGAGGGACGGACGGGGCGAGGGGGAAACGGTGGTGCCCGTCCGGGCTGATGCTCTTGCGGGGACCCGCTGGAGATGGAGACTCCGCTGCCGGGGATGGCGAGCGGGGGCTTTCCAGCCTCTCTCTTGGGCTCCAAAACTGAATTTTATTTTATTTTTATTTTATTTTTGGAGAGGGCAGAGACGATCTTTTCCACCTCTTTACGCACGCAGGTCCTTGCCTCCACCCCGATCGGTATTTCTCACCCCCCCGGTTCTCCCTTTTTTTCCCTCCCCCAATGGTAACTTTTTCCCCTTGCGAGAAGGGAGGAGAGATCGGGAACCGAGACCTCGAACCCCCCCCCAGCACCCGAGTTTGCAGACCTGGGAGAAGGAGAGAAAGAGAGACCCGTTTCGAACGTGAGCGAGTCGGACCCCGAAATGAGATGGGGGGGTTGCTGCCTGGAGGCGATCGCTCAAAAAGGATGGGGGGGTCTCCTCTTTTTCGACCCCTCCCTACCACCACGCGGGAATTCTCTGCCGGCGATCGAGAAGGAACGGAAATGCCCCCCCCCGCGGACGCGACCTCCCCTTTTCTTTCCTTCTGCCCCCCTCCGGGTCGCTTTCCCCTTTCTTCTTTTCGTGCCGACGCCACCTCCCGTAGCCTCCCCCCCGGGGAGCTTTTATTAGATTTGGATCAGCTTTGGGAACTGGGGGCGGGGAGAGAACGAGGGAGGGCGAGAGCCTCGGGCAGCAGTCGCCGAGGGGGGACGACGCCGACCGGGGCCCTACAAGTTACAGCTCAGGTCGGGTTTTTTTGGGGGGGCTCAGCAACAGGTTCATGGACCCCACCCGCAGTTTCCCAACTGTTGCCTTCTCCTCCTTCCGCGCTATTTCTTGAGCCAGGTAACTTGGCCGGCAGTTTTTCTTGGGAGGGGGCGAACAAAGGAGAGGTCCCAGCCCTTTCCCCAAATTCTTGAAAGGAGACGGGGGGGGGAGAAGGTGAAGAGGGAAATAAATAATAAAAAAAGGTTGCAAAGGTTACTCTGGCAAAGGTTGCTCCTTGCACAAGCTGCTTTGAAAGTCCCCCTCCCCTGTCAAAATTGAGGTCCTGGTAATCCTCCTTTTTAATGAAAAAGAATGGAGTGTTGCACGTTTTGGGGGGCCTCCCTGTAAAAGAGGGTGTGGAATAAAGTTCTTTCCTCCTCCCCTTCCATGAATAGCGCAATTTTTTGCCCCCCGCGTCAAAAAAAAAGAAACTTCTACCGATCTCATTGTTGAAGAGGGTAGAAAAATAATTAACTGGAAAGAGGTTTGTTCTCCCCCACAAACTCACATCAACTTTTCAAAATGCTGATTCTTGGAAAGGGGAAAATGTAAATTTTGAGGATTAGCAAGAAATCACTTTGGGGACCTACCCCCACCCTGTAAAAATGCTCGCCTCCGCTACTGTGCCCATTCTTGAGACCCTGTGCTCCCTGCTTTGCAGACTCCCAGCCCTGGGTAATATATACATACTTTTTCAAGCAAGATTTT
Source organism: Iguana delicatissima (assembly GCA_948472985.1). Classification (NCBI taxonomy): domain Eukaryota; kingdom Metazoa; phylum Chordata; class Lepidosauria; order Squamata; family Iguanidae; genus Iguana; species Iguana delicatissima. Next base: position 7,498 of record CAOKZL010002696.1, on the reverse strand, counting down.
GTTTTCATCCTTCTCCACCCCTCTCACTTCACTGCCAGCCTTTTGCCTGGATGGGTTTGGAAGGGCTCAAAACTACTGGGGAGCGACTGCAAATTTTGCATGGAATTGACCCACAGCCCTGACAGTTGGAACCCCATTTCCTGCAAGTCTGCCTTCCTTCCTTCCTTCCTTCCTTCCTTCTTTTCCTGCTTAAGAGGTATGATTCCAGCTCTTCCCTCTCTCATGACAGTCTTGAAGGGAACAAATCTGAACTGCCCTGAAATCTGAATTGCCCTCAAGAGTTCTCCTAACTCTGCCTCAAATCTCTCTCCCCATCGGCAGCTCTGTAGAAGCCACAATCTCCTCCAACTCACCCCCAGGGAAAATCCAGAGCCAATTTACAAAAGAGCACTTTGGCACCTTGGGGAAGACCTTTGCGGGCCAAGGGGCAAAGCTGAAAGGATTCTTTTCCTGCAACCCCTTCAGGACTGTCCTACCTGGTGTACTGGTTCCCTCTGTCTCTCTTGTTTCCCACTTGTCCATTTCTAGCTGTTGGAAGTTCCGTTCCTAAATGAATTTTTAAAATACATATGAATTTGTGATCCTGGCTTTACAGTGTTTGTGGTGCCAGGGGATAAGTTGGAAGTGGTCTTTTTTGGGTTTAGGGGGTGAATTGGGGAAGGCCCTGGCTTTAGATCTAGCTGTTCTTTTTAAAAGAATCAGTCTTGGCGCTTAGAAAATGAACACTGGACTCTAATGAACATTCAGACTTCTCAGGAAATCTGTATTTGTGGGGTCTGCTTGGCTGTTCCTTCGCTTTTGTGATCTACTGTGAACAGGGTTGAGAGATCACTCACTTTCAAGGCAGAAACTTCTTGAGAATGGTGGGACACCCTTCCCTAGTCCTTTCTCTGACTTCATTGCAACAGGCCACTGTTTCAAAAGTAAATGCAAAATCTTTCCCCATGGCCCCCCTCCTGCATTACTGACACCAATTTCCCCAAGGAAGTGTGTGTTTGCCCATTGTGTGCTGGTGCTGCCAAGCTCGTGTGTTTGATGGCTTCTTGATTTGCAAATATTTTGAGAGATTTTTGAAGGGCGGAGGGAAAATTCTGTTGTTGGACTCTTGCTTCCACTCCTGTAACTCTCAAATGGGTAAGTTCACCCAGTGAAGAGTTGGTTTGCTAGCAGAAGAGTAGGAAAGGTGAACCAGGGAAGAAAATTACAGCTGGCCCTCCACATTTGCTAGGGTTAGGGAAGCAGGACCCTCACAAAAGTGGGAAAATTGCACATATCAGAATATGTGTGTCTCTGAAAAGGGAGCCCAGGCACGGTGGGAAGAATGGCACTCCGAATGGTCCCAACCAGGCCAGGGAAAGGAGAGAGGGGTTAGCATGATGGAACTTTATTTCTCTCTCACCCATGTCCTTTCCTTGGGTGTATGGGGGGCACATCCAGAGAGGGTTTGTAATGCTGAGAAATAGCCATCTTTAGCTGGCCAGGCAGCAGTTGGTGGAGGGGGGGGACCGGAGATAGATTTTTAAAGGGCCGCACAGCCTGATCAGAACTTCTGAGAGGGAAGATTCTCCCAGGAAAAAAAAAAGCACCTGAGGGTCAGGGATCGAAGTAACTCTCAAATAATAAAATCCATGAAAGGCAAAGTCACAAATGTGGAGAGGCAACTTTCGTGTCCCTTTGAACCTCCTTGCCATACAGGTCTCCTCGATACTCTTGCCCCGGTGAGGAACTGGGGATGATGGAAGGCTGGGGTTGCTCTGGTCCTCTTGGCTTTTGCTTTAGTCAGCTGAGATTAGAAAGCTATGGTATTTTGGATGAGTCGGCTGGCTGTGTGATCGAACTGTGGGGGTTTGACTAGATGGCCCTTGGAGTCCCTCCGTCAGTTGCTTGGGCGAAATTATTTCCTTAGCTGTAAGCCCTGCCTTTCTGCTGGTGAGAGCTGAGCCCAGTTGGGGTGTTGCTGTGTTCCTTTCAGCCCAGCCTGCTGTTTGTAACAAAGCGAACTGTTATTACAGAAACAATCTGCTTTACACTCCACAGCCAGGCCATATGCTGAGCTGTCTGTTCTCTCAAGGCGTCTTCTCTTCGGGGGTGGCTTGAAAGCCTTAGCAGTGGCTCAGAACCCCTAGAGTCTCTGCTTATTTGCTTTCTTCTTCCTTTTTCTTTTCTCTCTCTCCTGTAAAAGAAAAGTTCGATTCCGAGGTATTGGGGCTTCTAAGAAATCTTGGAAGCGAGATGGCAGTGCTGAGAAATCAAAGGCGGGGAATCGACGGAATGAATTATTTCTGAAGCGGTGCATTTGCAAGGCCGAGTGGAGATGGGGGCGCCCGCCTGTGTGCCAGGGTGTGCACGCGAATGCATATGAGCACACTGCATTTGGTGTCCTCCTGTCCAAAAAACCCTCGGAGAAGTTGTTAGTTCCACTAATCCCCTACATTCCCAAAGGTAGGAATTGGCTCCTTGTACATAGTAAACCATCAGTGTGGCTATAGCAAAACAAACAAACCCCATTCCAGGTTCACCCACTTGTTTGAGCTGAAGCTCCAATGAGACACCATACCCTTCGCCCTTCTTTCTCTCCTCGCTCTCTTTCTCTTGTTCTGTTCCGGTGAATAATTCTCAGGAAGGAGGGAAACATTCACTCTGTGGCTTCCTCTAGGTGTCAGCAGCTGGAGCTCAGCAAATCCAGGAGAAGTTGTTTCTTGGCTTCATAGTTCATACCCCAGCCAAGTCCCTTCATTGAGGATGGGGTTGCAAAGCTGCCCGGGTCTGGTGTGTGTCCGGGTGGCTTAACCCTTGCTGGGGGATTTTGGTTAGGATCAACCCATTTGAGATGTGGTGCTGGGAGAGAGTTGGATGGATACCACAGAATGTCACAAAGGCAAGCCAGTGGATTCAAGAGCAAATCAAGCCTGAAGCCAAAATGACCTTTTGGAGGCTGTTGTACTTTGGATGTATTGTGAGATGACTTGATTCATGGGAAAACACCCTGATGATTGGTAAAGTGGAAGGCTGTAAGACAAATGGAAAAGTGTGTTAACAGATAGAATAAATGAAGCCATGGCTGCCTTAAGTTTGCAAGACCTGAGCTGGGCTGTTCAAAATGGGCTCCTGGAGGGTTGTCAAAGCTAGCTTGGCTGTGCACACTAACAACAAGATGAGGCTTCAGCATATGCACTTACAGGTGCCTGCATAGAGTCATGGATTGGAACCATAGAATTACAGAGTTGGAGGGAGCCCCACTGGCCATCAAGCCCACTCCCTGCTCAGTGTATGATATCTAGCTAAAGCATCCCGAGCAGATAGCTATCCAGCCTCTTTTTGAAGATGTCCAGGGAAGAAGACCCCACCACATGTCCAGGCAACTGGTTCCATTGCTGAGCCACTGTTACTGTCAAGAGGTTTCTTCTAGAGTTCAATCAAAATCTAATCTCTTGTAACTTCAGACTGTTAGGCCTGGTCCTACTGCCCCATCCTTTCTGTGACAGGCTTTGGAGTATTTAAAGTGGGCAATCATGTCATCCCTCAGTCATCTCTTCCGCAAGCTGAACATCTCTAGTGTTACCCTGTTTACTCCAAACGTGCTCAAATATTGGCGGGGAAAATTATCTCAGAGCACAAGTTAGCAAACGAGAGGCAGGGCAACGCAGTGGAACCTTTGACCCAATGTCTACGGGGTCAGGTCAGTCAAGCAGTCAGACAGTTTTAAAATAGCAAAAATGATGTTTTATTAAAGACAGACAAACACTTAAGACAACACAACCACACAGCTAACTAAGAAATAAGAAATAAGGGTTTTTGGGGGGAAATGGGTGATACGACAGCTTTCTCGTAGTCCTGAAGAAGTTGAAGCTCAGCATGGTTCGCTGAGGGGAGCTCACCGGATAAAGCAGCAGCAGGGCTTGATGGAAGTTCGGAGCGATCCGAGGAAGCTCTCGGAACTGGAGTTTTTTATAGGGAAGATATGACCGTGGGCTAGTCTGTACTTGGGAGATAACAATGAGGTTTGGGCGCGAGACAATGTCTCCGAAAGGTCAGAATTTAGCATGATTGAGTTCGTTCCGAATCGACAATGGAATGGCCAGTATGCAGATGCAGCTTGCCTGGGCGGTTAAGCATCTAGCTCATCAAGTTCCCTGCTCTGGACAGGGGGCTCTTTGTATTAGCGTGCATCCTTAATGAGGTGTTTGTCTAGGGAGGTCTCCTAAAGCAAGATCTGGCTGAGTCTGGCTTGCCTAGGTGGAGAAAGGAATGTTCAGCAATTAAGGGCCATGCCTAGCTCTGTGCTTGTTTGGGGGCTTCACAAACACTTGGCCGAGGGTGGCAAAATGGGGCCGAATTGTGATATCAAAACGATATCTAATATCTTCCAAAGCCAGGCCATTTCACAGTGATAACACTAGCTCCTTCAAGCTGTCCTCACAGGGTTTGTTCTCCGTACCTTTTATCAGCCTTGTTGCCCTTCCCTGAACCTGCTCCAACTTGTCTGTGCCCTTTTGAAAATGAGGCACGCAGAATTCAACTTGGTATTGAGTTTGCAAGACATGAGCAGGGCAGCTGACGAGGGCTTTCGGAGGTCTCTAGGTCGTAGAGTTTCCATAAGTCAAAGCCAGTTTGATGGCGCATGACAACAACAAAGCAATGCCTCAGTTTCTTCATGTATGGAAGCTTGCAATCCCTCTAGAGTCTAGAACAAGAAGGGGAGAAAGGGATTATTATTAATAATAATATTAAAGAGGAGTCTTTTGGCATCTTTAAACCTTAAATCTTTTGGCATCTTCATTTCAGAGATTCTGGTCCCTTTCTTCAGATGCACTCTGTTTGTGGGCATGTATGCTCTCTCTGCATACATAAGAGGATGCAGCTGCAGAGGAAAAAGTATGTTCTGCTCTCCTTACATTTTCTTTGCATATATTTTCATTGCAGAAGCGTTTCCCTAAGAAGCCGTGATTCATTTTTTAAAATAAGTGGCAATTACCTCGTCATCTGCATAGAGCGTCTGTAACTGGGTAGTGCAAAGAACAAGCTTCCAACTAATGACAGGGGCATGATTTGCTACTAGGATATCGCCTATGGGTGGTTGTTGTGGGGGGAGGGCTGGGGAAAGGAAGGCCGTTTTGCTTGGACCCCCTGGCTCTGGTTCCTCTGGCAGGGGTTTGCTGTGGAGCCGCTCCAGCAGATGGTGCCTCCGAGAGGGGTGCCTTGGTCTTTTTTCATGCTGCTTCTTCCATGTGCACGCATGTGGTTTTAAGAGTGTGCTATTTTTAATATTGCGTTGTGCAGCGTTCATCATTCCTTTTCGATATTTGGAGCCTGTGGATTGATAGTTCTTTTCTGGCGTGGACGGGTGCCAGATTTAGATTCCCAGCCTGGGGTGCTGTAATGTGCTGGAGAAAGGCCAGTCTGCAGAGACTCCTGAGGAACTCACCCTGCTGCACTGTTACAGTGCTATAGTCCCCTTTAACTACCATGGCAAGGTCCTGTGGATTCCGGGGATTTGTAGTTTCAGGAGGGGCATTTAGAATTCTAACCCAGAGAGCTCTTGCCCCTCATTGAACTACAAAGCCCAGAATTCCACAGGATATTGCCATGGCAGTTAAAGAGGAATATGGTGCTATAACAGAGTAATGGGATAAGGATTTGTATCTGGGGAGGACAGAGGAATGCCTTTACTAAGTAAGTTGGTCCCCTGGCTGACTGGTGGACAACCTGTTCAGGACTGGGATTGCATTCCCCTAAACCCAGGGCCTGGAGAACTTTCAAGGGGTCAGGGATCCAGACCTCCCACTTCTCTGTGGACTTCTTCTGTGAGTTGGATAAAGTCAGGGATCTAGACCCTGTGGTCAGACCCATGAAAACGATTGTTGAATAATGAGTCAACATAGAAATAAGTCATACTGATTCATGGGCCTGCCTGAGCTGGAATTAGCAGCAGGATTCAGGCCACGGGCATCAACCTACTCCTCCATACCATTGCATCTTTAGTGGAAGTGCCACTTGGGCATTTATCCAACCAGGGACTCCATTTTCAAGGGGGAAAGTTCACGGGCAAAGCAGATTCACCCAGGACTTCTGGGACCCCACCAACAACCAGCCTCAGGATTCAGCCTGTATTTTCAAGCTTTGAGTGCATGCAGAGGAGCAAAGCTGAGCCTTGAGTCTGTGGCCCTTCCCACAGGACAGCGTCCTACCAGCACGGGGACATGAGAGGGGGGGGACCGTGATGATGCTTCCACATTACATTGTTGTGGTCTCGCCTTTCTTGCATTACCAGCTGGCATGATCGCAGGATATAGTGTTGGTGGAAAAACTCCATCAATGAGCCCTGATTGCACAAGCTTTCCATCGCAGCTGGGCATGCAAAAGGGCCAGAAGTGTGATCACGCGCTTCTTTCCCCACTGCAGCATGGGAAGAAGGATGGCTGCAGTGCGGAAGGAAGAGGCGTGTCCCTCAAGCTCCTTTCCGCAGGCAGCTGGTTGGGTCGGAGAGGAGTGCTGGGGACACACTCCCATCCCAGCGGTGGCACTGCCAAGATTGTGATGGGATGATGCACGAGAGCATCGTCCTGCAGAAAGGACCTGTGGATCATGAGCTTTTTTGCCCCTCCTCTTTCAGAAGAGGTGGGGCTCCAGGGAAAGGAGAGGCCTCACTCCCTACTGGCCGGGTGTGGACCACAGTTCCCAGCCCCAGCCTTAAAGGATCATATTTGTCCTTTGGGAAGGGTTGTTCTTGCACTCAGCATTGTGATTGGAAGAATGAACAGCCTCGGTGACAGAGAGAGCACCTTTTTGGACTGAGATGTTGAGTGCTGTCCCTTTTTGATGAAGGAACAGCTTGACCAGAGCAGGGCTGTCAAGCTTCACTTATTCTCTTTCTTAAAGCGAGCAACAAGTAATTCTAGCCATTTTCTTCCCACTGCTATCAAGTCTTTAGCTGAAGACTGTTTGCAGTTTGGGACTTATTCTGTGCCAAGATTCACACCCTGTTTTTTTTGATGGAGAAAGCCACATTTTTTGTGCAGAAAATTATGGCCTGTATTCTCTATCAGCTGCATAGTTAACTATACTTAACTAAGGGATCTTGTAGCACCTTTGAGACCGAGAGAACAAAGTTGGTAGCATAAGCTTTAGGCAATCTCTTTCCTCCCACCTTTGTTCCCCAATGGCCACAGTTAAAATGGAACTCCTTACCTCATCACCATATGCACAGGGCTTGCATTTCTCTTGCTATTCATATCCAGAACCTACTCATTCATAGATAAAAAGGTCTGTTCCTAGGCACTTCACTCCATGCATCTGATCAAGTAGACTGGCACTGACTATCAAAGGCATATATCTAGAATGGAGGAGTGTGGTAGCCACAATCTGGGGGCACAGTTTTCTAATCCTGGAAAGTTCAGGGCCACACAGGCTTCCCAACATATTAAAACAAAACACCTGGATCCCGTGACTTCCCAGCTTCATCCCAGCAGTGCCATGGCAGGGATGGACCGTATCCCGA